>LZPO01075981.1:202075-222250 GCA_001675575.1 Neotoma lepida | reverse complement strand
GTGACAGCCTGGTCCTGACTACACCACAGTCTCAGCTGGTTCCTCGCTCTGGCCTTAAGTAGAGCTCTGCCTCCTCCTCCTTTGGGGAGGTCAAGTGAAGTTATCTAATTCCCACACTGTGGGTGAGCAGGGGCCGGATAGGAAGGGCTGACCTGTACCACAACAGCAACATCTCAAATGCAAAGATGGTGGATAAAAATAATCTGTGCTGATTAGATGGCTCCCTGCCCCATATAGCTGCCTAAAACNGACTTCGTGTCTTGCTCAAGTGTAAACAGTCTCTGCATTTAGAACTGGTGCAGTGGCAAGCAACTGACTCAGTTACAGGAGACCAGTCATAACTCGTCACATCAAGAAGCTTAAGAACACTTGATGTGGAAGATCCTAATGCCTCCCGGTGGTTGAGAGCCAGGCTGTGTGCTAGGAGCTTTACATACATTAGCTTTACTTCATCCTCCCACCAGCTCTGNGAGCTCCTTCTACTTTACAGATGGGGAGGGAGGCTCAGCAAAGTGAAGAGGCTTCTCCAGGTCACGCAGGTATGGCACAGAAGTTGGGAATCAGACATCGGTCACTCTTGCCCCAAAGGCCAATTTCTTTGGCCCAGTTTTCNTGCCANGGGACACCAGGAAGAAGAGGTCATCAGGTGTGTGTGTTATTGTTGAGTGACTCTGGGTCTGTCCTTAGCTGAGAGGTNCCTTTCAGAGAGACCACTGAGGAAAGATGGAGCTGAACTGGATCTCTTCTGGCAGTGGCTGAGCCAGCCCTGGCTCCCCTGACTTCGTCCCCTGAGGCGGTCTGTGCTAATTTACTTGATGGTAGAGTGTTGTATGTATCCTGTACCTTCTCTAGATTTTCCTGATCAGATCAGCCATTGGGGTTTCAAAGCTCTCCAATAATGGTGCCCCATCTCTTGTCAGTATTCTGAGTNAAAGCTGAGGCAGGGCNAGGAAGGTGTGGGCCAGTGTCNTCCTAGNTCCAGACAAGAGCTCCAGACTGGAGATGGTCACTTTGTGTGGGAGTGAAATGGANTTCCACTGCAGGATGCTGGGCANCGAGCCCAGAGTGGAGCACCAGCACACAGGTTCCTTAGGGGCTCTGTTGGCATCTGCACNAGCAGGAGGGGGTGGAGAAAAGCATGGTCTTGGTANAGGGAGAAGATGAACACTGATGTGGCCTTCTCAAAGGCCTCAGAAGATTCCAAGGAGCATGCTCTGTCTTCAGACCACTGTAGGGGCCACTCCATTGAGTTCAGCCTGCTAAAGGGGCCATGGCTTTGGGAGGCAGTGAGCTTCCATCCAAGTATTTCTCAGAGATGATGGCAAGCACAGAACCTCAGCAAGTAGTGTTCTGAGAAGAGGTCCCAACCTGCAGTCCTCAGGGAGAGTCTTACTGACCTGCCCACCATCAAAATTGACCAGAGTAGTGCCAACATGTGCAAAGCGAGTTATGGGGGCCAGACTTCTCTGATCTCCATTATTCTATGGGTCCTCCCTCCAAGTGCCTGGTCACTGTCACTTCCNCTGCCAAAATGGTGGTTCTGTTTCTTGCTGTGTTCCTTAGTGCCAGCTTCACATGCCATGGCAGCATCTGCATCCTCAATACTCCTTTAGTTACATCCTCTGGTGGGAATATTCCCCATCTGAACCCAGGCTGTAAATCTAAAAAGCCCAGGATTAATGCAGTGAGAAACACAAGGTTCCCACGGGTCTCTGGCAATGACAGCAAATAGCTTTGCACTACTGAATCTGAAATAGATGCCCCAATTTGGCCAGTCACAGAGTCAGGGTGGATCAGAGTTGATACCACTTCCTACTACACTGACCCCACCTGTATCTTCTTACAAGAGAGAGTTGAGACCTTGAGGAGCAGTGATGAGCCGTGCTTGAGGGGTGGCTCCATTCCTTAGAGGAAAAGGAAGCAAAACAGCTATTGCTCTTCCTGATCCATCAGTGAGGTGCCATTCCTTCTGAGGTTGCAGGGAGATGCTGGGGTGGGCATGGGCAGTGGCTTCAAAGCAGCACTTTCCTCTCCAGAGGCTGTTGTGCAGCTCAGTCCATGCTGACCTCTTACCCTATGCTGGTCTCCACGCTTCCCAACTGCCTTCAGTTTCCATCATTAGTCTTTTGAGAAAGAGACTATTTTCTCCCCCAGTTTATTGCAGGTGAAGGGAAGCACAGAGAAATAAGTCAGGGCTTTTAAACCCAATCAGTCTCTGGGGGAGTCAGCTTTCCTGGATTGTAACAAAATACCCCAGATAAGCAACTTGTAAAGAGCAGAGTTAGCCAGCAGTGGTGGCGCATGCTTTTAATCCCAGCACTCGGGAGGCAGAGGCAGGTGGATCTCTGTGAGTTTGAGGCCAGTCTGGTCTACAGAGTGAGTTCCAGGACAGCCAGGGCTACACAGAGAAACCCTATCTTGAAAAAGAAAACAAAACAACAACAACAACAAAAAACCCCAAAGAATTAATTTGGATTATCATCCAGAGATTTCAGTTCAGGATCAACAGGCCCCATTCCTTGGGGACCGTGGTGAGGTAGCATGTCATGTCAGAAGTATGTGGCGAAACAAACTTACTTACCTCGTGAGCTCGGGAGCAGAGAGCAAGAGAAGTAGGAGTTAGGGTCCTATAGTCCCCTTCAAGGGTACACCCCAAAGGACATGAGGCCCCCTCCACCTGTGGCTCTACTGATTCTTGGTAATGCTATGCTATGGACCAAGTCTTCAACACAGGGGCCTTTGGGAAACATCCATGATCCGGGCTATAGCAATCCAAAGGTCCAGGGCTCATGAGCTAACTACATCACAACTTGTTAAAACTCCAATCCCAGAGCCCCGCCCCCCCCAGAGTCTCTGATGGGCTTGAGGGAGGCCTGAAAATCTGGAGTTTTAAATTATTTTAATTAATAAATATTTTTAGTTAGTATACAAAACAGTGGGTTCCATTTTCACGTAGGTAAATCAGTGTACCTTGCTCCTATTTGTTCCCATGTTACTCTTCTCCCTCTCTCTCTCCATTGGTCCCTTTCCTTCCACAAAATAGACATCCCCCTGCTTCCGTGCCTCATGGAATCTGATTTTTAACTGATTCTTACTGCCTGCCAGGACAATATGATATAGGCAAATTCAATATCAACCTTTGAGAGATGCTTCGGGGCATGGCTTCCTGCCCATTTGTAAGACCGGTGCCTCCAAATGAATGAATGCTAGCTGTGAATGGGGCATCTCTCTGTTCCTGCTGCTGGGGTTGGACAACATTTTGGGGAGCAGTGTGTGATAACCGTGTTCATCTTGGAGCATCTTAGAGTAACCAGGGATAATATCACACTACTGACTCTAATGTGAACTGAGTGGCTCAGATTTGGAAGTCATGGAGTTTAGAAATTGGCCTTCCCATTGTTCCTAAGTGGCTGTGAGGGAACTCGACAGGCTGAGGCAGTGGAGAGGAGGCAGCATGAGAGAGTAGGAGGGTAAAGGGCAGGGAAAGCAGCCAAGGGGAGGAGTTTGGTCACAGAGCTACCAGAAAAAGTATGCTAAGAAGGCAGGGGAAGCTGCGGGGCTGTGACTATGGCAACAGGAGAGATCACAGAGCAGCTAGCACATCATGGGGTCAGTAATGAAAGCATAGGTCTCCACACCCCACAGGAACACAAAGAATCCACAGATCGCTCAAGAACATGAGCACCAAGCAAGAACGATGGCTTTGGAACACTGCACAGACATTGTGCCAGCACTCATTATGTCAATCATAGTGCTGGGACTTAGAAAAGAATAAAACCCCACTCCTGATACCACTTCTGCTACAGTAGGGAAGCACAACCTTGTCCATTTGTTTCGTGTTTTCTTTTCATCCCTTCTTTTTTTGAGTGAGGATCTCACTACATAGCTCAGGTTGGCCTTGAACTCCCAATCATCTAGCCTCTGCCTTCCAAGTGCTGGCATTATAGGAATGGTTATTAGAAATTTATGTTAGGACATGAGGCAATGAGAAAAGATGAAAGGAGATGGCTTTTCCTCTAGGAGTCCATGCTTGATTAGAGGGAGTGAGTCACACTGTGACACAGGATTGTTGGTATGGTTTGCCTGTCTCCTCCAAAGCTCCCTGAAGTTTAATTCTCAATGAGGTTGGTGGTGGAGCCTCTGAGAGAGGAGGCTATGAGTGAGGGCTACACAACCACAACCCTTGAACACAGTTCCTCATGTTGTGGTGACCCCTAACCATAAAATTATTTTTATTGTGACTTCATAACTGTAGTTTTGCTACTGTTGTGAATCATAATGTAAATATCTGATGTGCAGCTATCTTAGGTGACCCCTCTGAAAAGGTCATTCAAAGCCCAAAGTAGTTTTGACCCATAGGTTGAAAACCACTGAAAGGAGGGGCAATCGCCTTCTTAACACTTTGACCAGTCAGCACGCATCTTCCTCGGCCGCCCTCCTATCCCTTCGGTTGACTGAGATCCCAAGCTTGAGCACAGAAGGGACAGCTCTGCAGAAGTGACAGGGATGTTTTTACATTTCTGTCTCACCTGGTCACATTCCGAAGAGAGGAAACAAATCCCCAGAAAAATTATTCTGAGTAAAAAGGGCTTGGTTCACCCCATGGACAATGAGGCTGCCTGAGGAGGATGCCGGGTAGGCAGTTTCTTAGTATATGGGGTGTGGGTGGGCTCTGCTGCCCTGGAGACCCTGAGGAAGCTCCTCTGTTGGGCTGAGCTTGGCAGAGTGGGCAGCCCGGAAATTCTCCAGAGACTATTAAACATGGATTGTTTTCAGATTAATTAGTCTAGAAGAAGGAAGTGAGTGGACCCTTAATATGATGGGAGGCTGGAGGGTATTATGAGTGGAATTAATCAGACCTCTCTGGTAAATTTATAAGCACCCTTCGCAAATAATTGTATCTAATTATAATGGCTGTGATGGCTGGAGGGAGCTGTAAGTGGGCTTCACACAGGCAGGCCTTGGTCCCCAGGATGTGTGGAGTTGGCATCAAACACACACAGCATCTCTCAGATCACACGGTGGGCTAAGGAGGAGGGCATGGGTGGGTCAGAAAGGCTACAAGCCAGGAAGGAAGACACAGGCATGGCACCACCTTTTCCTCTATTGACTGAAATTTTATGAGACACATAGAATCCCAGCTTGCAAGGCTGAGCAGACAGTGTAAGACCACAGCCCCGACAACTTGAGCAAAGCCTCCATCACCACAGACAGGTACCAACGTCAGAGTTCACCTCAGTTAAAGGGACCAAACTTGGTGTTTACTGGGTCACCTGGGATGATGCACAGCCACCTCACGGGGCTGGTCCCAGGCTTCCACAAATCTTGCCTCTGCTGACTTTAGAGGATTACAGTTTCCATGTTCACACTCGAGAGATAAGGTCTTCAGCAGGAAGACTACAGTCTGTCTACAGTCAGGAGCTGCTAGGCGTCCTTTCAATAAGACACCTCATTTAAGGCTACATGGACCCTGAAGACTAGGACTGATAAACTAGAACACATGGTTGTAAACTACGCCACTGTCTCCAGCATGGGCATTATGACACATTAATACCCATAATCTATGAGGAGTTTCTCCCTAGGAAGGTTTGCAGAGCCANTGGTTTTTCATCAGACTCTCAGGGAGTTTAAAGACTGCCAATGCCTTACACCCCATCCCTCCAAGATTTTGACAAATTGATCTAGGGTGGGCCCTGGATGTGAGTGCTTTTTAATTTCCCTGGGTGATTCCTAGTACACAGTGGAAGTAGAGCAGATCTGTAGTTTGCCTGACTACAGTCCCTTACTGTGGGTGCTAGGTTCGTTCTTGGACTTTCATTTTCGGTGAATCCAGGGCACGGTCTAAGCATCTGCACTTCTAACTGGTTCTCAGGAGTCACCAGCTGGGCATCAGGGCCCTACTCTGAGGACCACTGTCCAATAGCATCATTTATGAGCCCTGATCCTCCTGCTGTGTCTGGTGGTTAACCATGACTGAACCCAGCTGGCATTGTTTCAGACATCTTCCCTGGATCTTCTTTGATTTCTCCAAATTAGCATCTTTTCTGCTCTGGATTCTTCTTGGCTCTTGTCCTATTACTTCCTTTCTCACCCACCAGTGGTGTTTGTCCCTGGCTTTGGGCCCTAGTTTCCTCCCAGACTCCCCCGGCTCTCACACTTGGCACATCCTCAGTTCTTGGCATGGTCTTGTCCTTCTGACTCTTCATACTCCCAGACAGTAGGAGCAGATACCTAGCCTAAGCCTCTGCTCTGACACTGCCCTCCTGCACAGCCTTCTGTGGACCCTTCTAAGGGTCAAGAGGAAGACAAGTGGTGTAAGCAGTGAGGGTGCTGGAGTAGTTCCCAGCAACCTTTACTAGCAATAACACGTGTACTGCTGTCAGCTAATGCCCTTCAAATCCATGCCATGACGGGTATTTGCTCTACTAGACACTTGTGGGAATAATCTCTTGTGTTTTTCTTGCATGTCCAACTCTGCTGGAAGGCACCTGGGGCCCAGGATCATGTCTTACACAGGTTGCTAATCTAATGAGCTAGTAGTCTCGTGTGGTTTTTCTCAGCTGTCTCCCTTTATGATTGGTTTGAGAAGTTAGGACAAATGTTGAGCTATGCAAGCTTTGCAATGTGAGCAGCCATGTGCTACTTGTTATTGCTGGGAATGACCACACTGAATATGCCTGTGAGTGGCGGCGGCCATCTTGCTGACCCTCAGTCCTGACATGTAGTTGATAGATGGTGTGATGTTGGATGGAGGGACTCCTCTTGACACTGTAGTGGGCACGCTGCCCTGTCAGCAGGACAGGGTATTGGTGTCATACTTAGACTTCCTATCTTGATCTTGGGACATCTGAAACACAAGGGAAGTCCAGGAGTAGTAGCAACTGTGTGAATTCACTGATCAGCAAAGACTCTTAGGTTGTTTGGCATCCAAGGGTTCCAGGATCATCACCAACTCTTAGGGTAGCAGACGGTGAACACAATTAATTTAAAAACTGTGTTTCCATATTTGACATTAAATTCCCTCTTATAATGAGTTCAGAGTCTCTGTGAGAGTGGCTTCTGAAGGGATTTTTTATAGCACTATTTTGTTAAATTTAAGGAGAAAATCACAATGCAAGTTAATAAGTTTTAATTAAAACTAAAAAAAGAGTACATGTATGGCCAAAGAGAGGAGTGTATGTAGGGACAATATTTGATTCCTCTGTTAGACTGAAGCAGAAATGATTCTTTTTGGCTAAAGAATAATTGACTTAATGTGTGTAGGGAGGACTTTGGCTAATTCCTGCTCATTTTCATTCTATCCCATTAAGAGATAAAGTAGGAGGCCAGGTCTGGTAGGGCACNCCATTAATCCCAGCACTTGGGAGGCAGAGACAGGTAGATCTCTGAGTTCAAGGCCAGCCTGATCTGCATAGTGAATTCTAGGCCAGCCATAGCTAAAAAGGAGGTCAAGGAGAATCCTGGGATAGAGAGGATTGGTGACTTGGCCCAAGTTTAACCAGAGTCCTAGAAAGAAACCACACTCCTTATCTTTGGCCCCTTTTCTCAGGCTAGCCAGCACAACCCATCTCTTAAGTGTGGGACTGTCACCTGGCAGCCTGGGCAGGAGAGGACAGCAAACTATGTCTGAGCACCCTGGGAGCTGGAGTCTAAGGGGAGGAGAGTGGGCGTGGGTTAGAAAGGAACTTTTTAAGTTAGTTTTAGTAGTTAATGTTGGCTGGGATAAGTGGATACACAGACCAGGAGACGAGGTAAGTATAATTTTTAGACACACTCTGTGAGGCTTTCTCAACTATTACTGTTGCCTAACAGTAAACATGTAAACATGTAAGCATGTAAACACCATGCTTAACCACATTAGGGCTCCATGAAGTTAAACACTTTTAAAAAGCCTAGCCTTTGTTTTCAATCTTTCAAGGTCCAGGTGACTTCATGCTATTCCAGTTTCTCTGAGCTACAGATGATTCAAAGCCCAATCTACACCGCAAAGCAAAGGCAAAGATAACACAGAGTATAGGAGCAGTCCTACTCCTGAATGTAGCTGAAGACAGCCTATAGACATTATCAAACCGACTGACTGTAACCCGAGTGCCCATCATGCAGTGGGGAAGACCCGGGCAAAACAGGAATACCCATTATCTGCAAACATATTAACAGAGCTGCAGCTGTGTGAGAGGGCACTGAGCACACCAAGGTGATGTGCTAAGTGGTCTAACATGGGATCATGTTGCTGCTGAGTGAGGAGGTGATTAAAGCCAAGCAAGGGCGGAAGCTGGGAGTGACTTGAGAGGTGTGTGAGTAAAACAATGCCCTGCCAGAGATGCCATTAACTTNCAGAACGTGCAGAAATGCTATTTCACATGACGCAGAGAAATTAAGTTGTAGATGGAGCTGTCATTGTTAGCTGTTCATAAGGTGGAGAAACAATTCTGGGTTATCCAAGGGGGACTGCGGTCATCACAAGAATCCTTTAAGGGAAGTAAAGAGGGAGGCAAGGGGAAGCAGAGGTGGGACGGACTTCCCAGCCCCCGTGGGCTTTGAGATGGAAGAGGCAGGCAGTTTATGAAGACAGGAGAAGGTAGGAAGTGGATTTTTCTCTGGAGGCTTCAAAAGGAACCAGGCCTGCTAATTCCTTGGTTTTAGCTGAGGGAGATCCGGCCTTGAAGAATTGTAAGATATTAGTGTTGCTTCAAGCCATCAGATATTGACTGTTTTGTACAAAGTGTATAAGAAATTATGGGTTTGCCATGGCAACAGTCCATGGGAAATGGTCATGGTGGACTAGAGTGGTAGCAGTGGAAGTATTAGGATGTGGTTGAGACAAAGTCGACAAAATATANAAGTAAACCAAGATCGTGGNTTGAGAGAATGGGGAAGTTGAAGAGACTCAGTTTCCATGGAGAGGTGGACAGGACTTGGAAAGTCCCCCTGAAGAATGACAGCTCTGCTCGTCTGCTTCCTAGCACCTCTCTCCTCANGCCCTACAACCCAAGTCTGGACTAAAAGTGTGCCAGATGGATTTTGGAGTTCATTTTTTATAGTCATATCTTNATTAAATATTCTACATTGATGACAAGGCATAAAGAAAACACATTAGCATTCGAGATTTATAGCCTCTTCCACAATCCCTGACCATGAAGGAGAACCCCCAAAGTCTCCCTCCTTATGCCCTCTGGATCTTTCCAGACAGTGAATAGGAGAGACCAGAACATTTTCATCAGAGAGGAAAATGAACATGGAGTAAGACAGACAGACAAAATGTTTCCAGGAGTGAGGATGGAAGTATCTCCAGGACAAGGACGAGTTAGCTGAGGAGTGCTGGCTACAAGCTGGAAGACAGACAGACAGACTTGATACATGATCAACAAAATACACGATCAAGATAGCAAAGGAAAGGAGGAACTTAAACATGTTGCTATGGTTTAGAGCTGTGTCTTCTGTGACATTCTTTGATAACATGAGTAAAAAGTAGAATTGCCTTTAAGTACAGAGATGAAAAACATCTCCCAGCCTACAACTCATTAATCAATACTTCTACGCCATTCTATCCCTTCCCAGATTGTAAGTCTTCAGATTCTAGCCTATTTTATTTCCCTAGATGCTGAAAATGAAATTATATTGCTTAGTTGGGAAATGATGCAGNCTGTCAATTGCTGGTGTAAATAATCCCAGCAAGATAAAAATCAATTCTNCCACTTTCTCAATGGTATTCTGAATTATAAAGCAATCGTTTTAGATGGGACCTCCAAAAGCAAGAGACTTGTAAGAAAAAATTTCGGTGATTGTCACTGGTTTTCTCCCTGAATCATTAGTTGTCCTGGTAATGAACTAAGTCGAATTTAATCTCTATTTTCTAAAAGACGTCAGGGTTGTGTTTTCTTTTAAGCCAGAAGAAAATCTTATACTTCCTTATTCCAGCTGAGTNGATACAAATAAAAAATAGGAGTTTGAAAGATCTCCCTTTTCTCTGATCCTGAGGATAGAACCCAGGGCCTTGTACATGCCAGGGCCTTGCANATGCCAGGGTCTTGTACACTCCAGCACCTGGCATATGCCAGGGCCTTGCACATGCCAGGCAGATGGTTTACCACTGAGCTGCATCCCCTTGTCCTAGATTTCATATTTTGAACAAAAGTCTTGGGCTTTCTTTTTCTTTACAAAATTCCTAAAAACAAACAAAACCATGTCTTCGTTTGAACCATCCTCCCAGGCAATCTGTGGCACAGATCCTAGCCTCTCCTCCCAGACAATCTGTGGCACAGATCCTGGCCTCTGTGGTCAACTGAGGATCTAGTACAAAGAATAGTTTTCTGTAAAATCTAAAGCATGTGGACCTGAGTGATTACTCTTTAGCTNTTGGGGAAGGTGAAAAGGAAGTCATCTCAAGAGTGGATCTCNGTGCCCTCCTCACCCTGAGCCACATGGCGGGGAAGGGCTGGAGGGCCCCAAAGCTGGCTAAAAGAGCATGCTTGTCTCCTGCAGGCCTGATCANGTTCCCCCTCTCTTGGGATTCTTCCTCCAGCATGGGAATCCCATTTTCTGTTTTTAAAACCTCTTTCACTAGGAGCCATTTCAGGAAAGAATAGAATGATGGGAACAAATACTTGTTATTCTCTCAAAGGTTACAAAGTAGAGTCAGATGTTGTATTAGCCAGGGTTCTCTACAAGAAGAGAAGTTACAGAATGAATCTGTCTGTCTGTCTGACTCTATATAGAGAAGTGGGGCATTATTAGAATGGCTTATAGGCTGTGGTCCAGCTAGTCCAACAATTACTGTCTGCCAATGAAAGGTCCAAGAATCCAGTAGTTGTTCAGTCCATGAGGCTGGATACCTTAGCTGGTCTTCGTATATGCCAGAGTCCTGAAGAAGTAGGCTCTAATGCCAGGGAAGGAATGGACTTGCCAGTGAGAGTGAGAACTATCAGGCATAGAGCAAAAACTTCCTTCTTCTGTGTCCTTTATATAGGATGCCACCAGAAGGTGTGGCCCACATTAAAGGTGGGCCATCCCATCTCAAAAGATCTGGATTATAAGTGGATATTCCCACTTCAAATGACTTAAGAAAAAAAATCCCTCACAAGTGTACCCAGACACTTGGGTTTTCATTAATTCCAGATGTAGTCAAGTTGACAATCAAGAANAGCCATACAAGTCCACCCTTTGTCAACTTGACACACAATCATGTCTCCATGTCATGCTTAATTTCCAAATGAAAACAANAATCAGGTCATAGTTACACATANTTTAACATGCTATATTCCTCATACAACTGTAAACACATTTAAAAAATTTAGAATATGTGGCAATTTCCTTGAGGGAAATTCTTTGGAACCTCAAAACTTAAATATGATAACCACTGATATTTTCTTAATTGATGTTATATCACATGTTAAATAAATTGAAGAAAGAAACACAAATATCTGTACAAATACATTCTTAAGAAAATACAATCAAGTGTGGTGGTGTACACCTTTAATCCTAGCACTTAAGAGGGCAGAGGCAGGTGGATCTCTGAGTTTGAGGCTAGCCTGGTCTACAGAGCAAGTTCTGGGACAGTCAGGGCTACACAGAGAAATCCTGTCTCGAAAAAGAAAAAAAAAGAAAAAAGACGACAGAAACACTAATGTCAATTATAATCCTTGTTTCTGTAACTGGTCATATGACTTTAGCTAGTATTCATAACTACCTTCCTCTATGACCCATTCTATATTTCCTCTACTTTTGGCAAGCACCTCATCAAGTCTTGGCTCCTGGGGGAGTGACTCCTACCTTCATTCCTAATGGGTCTGTTCCCTTTGTCATCCTGCCTGGATGAGGCTGTTGGAGTTTTCCACTAACTTTAATCACAGGCCGTGATAGCACTAAGAGATATCCTAAAGGATCCTCCTGCACTCCAAACACAATCTTTTTACCCCCATTGTAGAGAAGCAATCCAATTTCTCCCTTGGTAATCTGGATCAATCACCCCTCCTAATCACTCCTTCTTCCCTTTAACTTAAGGGCATCAGAAGCCCAAAGTGGCCAGGGGGATGTCTGAGCTTCTAGTTCAATAGGTTGCTTGTTGGGGCTTCTGGCAGGAGCCCCCCTGCCCTGCCTTCCTGTCCTGCTCCAAACCCAAACTTCTAGGCAAGCAGAACTCAAGTTTGCAGAAGCAGGAAGCAAAAACTTTCCTAGTTGATCACTAAGGGTGACAGTGAGTGGAACGGTTCTCTTTTCCACCCCTTCATTCCTAGACCATGGATCCTGACTATAGGAGAAACAGTACCGTATGTTGGACACTGATCCAAAGGACATACCACCTTCTGGAGACCCCTGCCTTAGCTTTCCAATCTGCTGCCACCCAATTGGTGCTGTAACTGTGTTTTCAAAAGGCTGTTCCATTATTCTGCCAGGACAGCTGCTTCAGGATGTTAACAGTGAGAAACACGGTAAGATCAGTGGATTCTGTGCTCACGGGCCCACCGTTACACTTCTCTCTGGCTGCCAAGTGAGTTTCTTGGTCAGAAGCAATACTGTGTGGAACACCATGATGGTGAATTGGGCATTCTGTAAGTCCACTCATGGTAGTTTTGGCAGAAGCATTCCACGTAGGAAAGGCAAATCCATAACCAGAATAAGTATCTACTCCAATAAGGACAACGTGTTGTTCTTTCCATGGAGAAAGTGGTCCAATGGAGTCAACCTGCCACCAGGTCACTGGCTGGTCACCCTGGGGAATGGTGCCCTAGATAGGCACCCTAGAGCTCAGTGTTGGTCTCTGCTGTTGGCAGATCTGGCACTCAGCAGCAGCTGTAGNCATATCAGCCTTGTTGAGTGGCAGTCCATGTTGAGTCCATTCATAACCCCCATCTCTGCCACCATGGTCACTTTGTTCATGGGCCCATTGGGCAATGGCAGGATGGCTGGGGANAGAGGCTGACTTCAGAATGGGTCATCCTANCTACTTGATTATTGAACTCCCCCCTCTGCTGAAGTCACCTTTTGATGAGTATTTACATGGGACACAAGTATCTTCACATCCTTCACCCATTTTGGAGAGATNTAACCACATACTTCTTCCCCAAATGTCTTNCTCACTACTTTCCCAATCATGCTCTTTCCAAGTCCCTGATCAACCAGCCAATCCACTGGCTACAGCACATGANTCAGTGAAAAATAGCACATCTGGCCATTTCTCCTTCCAATAAAATGTATGACCATGTGTACTGCCTGAAGTTCTGCCCACTGTGAAGATTTCTCTTCACTGGTGTCTTTCAGCGTTATCCCAGAAAGAGGTTGTAATGTTGCAGCTGNCCACTTCTGGATGGNNTCTGTANAATGTGCAGAACCATCAGTAAACTAGGCCCTAGTCTCCTCTTCCTCAGTCAACTGATTATAGGGCACACCCATAGAGGCTATAGGTGCATACTTGGCAGCAGATGGCTTTGTAATGGGAGNAGAAACCATAGGCATTTGGGCAACATCTTCAGGTAACTCGCATGTGCCCTCAGGACCTATCTGGGCCTGATGGTGTATATAGCATTTCGATTTGATAATAGATTGCTGCAGTGCATGTCCTACTTTATGACTTAGTGGGTCAGATAACACCCAGCTCATAATAGGAAGCTCAGGCCTCATGGTAACTTGGTGTGGTACCTTGNCAAATGTTCAGTTTCCACTAAGGCCCAATAGCAGGCCAAAAGCTATCTCTCAAAAGGAGAAGAGTTGTCTGCAGATGATGGTAGAGGCTTGCTCCGAAATTCCCAAGGTCTCTTCTGTGATTCACCTATAGGGGCCTGCCAAAGGCTCCAAACAGCATCCCTATCTGTCACTGACACCTCAAGTTCCATCAGGTCTGCTGGATCATATGGTCCAAGTGGTAAAGCAGCCTGCACAGCAGCCTGGTCCCATTGAAGAGATTTCTCCTGTTCCAGGCAGGCCCCAAACAAAGCTAGCAGCTTTCTGAGTCACTTGGTGTGTGGGCTGGAGTAACACACACAAGTGAGGAATGTGCTGTCTCTAGAATCCAAATAGGCCCACTAAATGTTGTGTGGATGGTACCAGGTACAATAACTTATCCTTCACCTTAGAAGGCATATGTCTGCATGCCCCACACCACTGGACTCTTAAGAACTTCACTGAGGTAGAAGGACCCTGAATTTTGGTTGGATTTATTTCCCATCCTCTGATGCACACATGTGTCACCAAGAAGACCAAAGTGGTTGCTGCCTCCTGCTTCCTTGGTCCAATCAACATAATGTCATCAATATAGTGGACCAATGTGATGTTTTGTGGAACAGACAAGTGATCAAGATCCCTTCAAACCAAGTGATGACACAGGGCCAGAGAGTTAATATATCTTCAAAATTGAGGTAAAACTGTAAAGGTATACTGCTGGCCTTGCCAACTGAAAACAAATTGCTTCAGGTGGTCTTTATGGACANGTACTGAGAAAAAGACGTTTGCTAGATCAATAGCTGCATATCATGTACCAGGAGATGTCCTTACTCGAGAAGATTAACACACCATATCTGGTACAGCAGCTGCAACTGGAGTCACTCCTTGATTGAGTTTCTGATAGCTAACTGTCATTCTCCATAATCCATCTGTCCTCTGCACTGACCAGACAGGAGAGTTAAAGGGAGATGCGGTGGGAACCACCAGCCCTGCATCTTTGACGTCCTTGACGGTGGCACTAATTTCGGCAGATCCTCCAGGGATGCAATACTGTTTTTGATTCACTGTTTTCTTTGGCAGAGGCAACTCTAAAGGCTTCCATTTAGCCTTTCCAACCATATTCCTCACTCCATAGGTCAGGGATCAATGCAAGAATTCTGCCAACTTCTTAATACATTTATCCCAATTATACACTCCAGGGCTGGGGAAATAGCCGCAGGATGACTTCCGGGACCNACTGGNTCTATTGTGAGGNGGACTTCAGTCAAAACTCCATAATCACTTGACCTCCATAAGCCCCTACTTTAACTGAAGGACCACAGTTTTTCTTGGGGTCCCCTGGAATCANTGTCAATTCAGAGCCANTTGAAAGACCCCAGAATTTCTGATGGTTTTCTTTCCCCTGGTATACAGTTACCCTTGTAAAAGGCCATAGGTCCCTATGGGGAAGGACTGGAGAAAGGCTAACAGTAAAACTTTCAGGTGTTTTATCAAGGTCCTTTCTCAGGGGAACCTACCCATCTGTTCATTCAAGGGGTTCTTGGTCTGAGAACTGACTCAAGTCGGGAAATTTGTTCACAGGCTGAGATTCTCTTTTGCCACTATCCAGTGGAGTCTTTCTTTCATTTGAGAAATTTTCTGCTTATACACATAAAAACATACAGTAGGCCTCTTATCTATTTTATGCCTGGAAACACCATCATTGATTAGCCAGTACCAAAGATCCATAGGAGTCATGCCACCATAAAAATCGCTTTGCCTGTGCTTGCCCATTGTGGATCAGGCCATTATGGACACTGCTTTGCCTATGCTGCCCAGTATGATAACTACAATCACTTGGCCTTTGGTGGTTCTGTCCTGTCAATTGGCCCCTCCTTACTTTGGGGCCCAATNAAACCCCATTGCATTAGTTCATCCAACTGAGCAGCAGAGTGTCCAGTCCTAAGGTTTGGCACAGGAAAAGAGTGGAACAAAGCTCTTCAAACANGCTCTCACCGTTTAGTGTCTGATAGGATTAGTGAAGGCATGTCTTCTGGGCCTTCCCATTGTGGAGGATTAGGTTTTACACAGCATGCCCACCCTAGCNTTGTAATTTCCCTGAGTCTTAAAAATCCCTTCATCAACACTAAGCCAAGGGATATCAGGCATCTCTGTCTCCTTCTCAGTAGGCCATCTTTTGACAAATGCTTCAGCCAACCNTTCAAACAAACTTTTGACACCTTGTTTAACTGTGTGAGCTTCTATATTAAACGTAGAATCTCCACTCCATGGGCCCATTTCAATAAATTCAGCCTCGTCAAGTTGTATGTTCTTAAAACCCATCCAACACATAGTCCCCAGACTTCTGCTTGAATGAATTAACAAACTCATTATGTTCTTTAGTGATGTGTAGTGTACCTCCTCGTGGACTACACTTTTTACCTCCCCTCTAGGAACCTGCTTAGACTTATGTCTGGTGATGGGCCCAGAGGCAACCATTGGTGGGCCCTGAGGGACATCACTATTGTCTTGCCTGGCATCTTCTTCATGGAAAGTTATTGCTGGTTTAGCAGATGAGGATTAATTTGCTCAGTCAAAAACAGAAAAGGCAATTATTTTAGGGGATGGGGTGGGGGTACATCTTCTGCTGAGGGTGGAGAAACTACTTCCTTGGGTGAGATAAACCCTTCAGATTCTGAGTGTTCAAAGTTTTCAGCCTCAATAGGGTCCTTCCACATATCTCCATCCCAAGTTCCAGGATCCCATTCTTTGCCAATTAATGTCCTTCCTTGGACTACCAACACCCTCCTGGGACTTACATTTTCTTTGTAATTCAGCCACTCTTATAACGAGGGCTTCAGTTTGGTTTTCCTCAACTTGAACTCTGTGGCTGCTGGAGAGAAGATTCTCTTCCAGGGCTATGCTGGATAGTTTTATGTCAACTTGACAAGCTAAAGTCATCTGAGAGGGAGGGACTTGAATTAAAAATGCCCCCATAAGATCAGGCTGTAGGCAAGCCTGTAGGGCATTTTCTTAATTAGTGATTGGTGGCAGAGGGCCCAGACCACTTCAGCTCCCCCCCCCACTGGCCTGGTTGTCCTGGGTTCTATAAGAAAGCATGCTGAGCAAGCCATGAGGAGCAAGCCAGTAAGCAGCACTCCTTCATGGCCTCTGCATCAGCTCCTGTCTCCAGGTTCTGTCTCTGTTTGGGTTCTTGTCCTGACTATGGACTACAATGTGGAAATGTAAGCCAAATAAACCCTTTCCTCNCCAAGTTGCTTTTGGCCATTGTGTTTCATCACAGCAATAGTAACCCTGACTAAGACATTTAGAAATCCTTAGGTCGTTTATGCATATTTGGAGCCAGTCAGTTTAATCACTGAGTTCGTTGTTGTCCTTCACCATATTCTGAGATGCTATAAGTTCGTTAATTTTATCACAGAGAACATTCTTTTCCTTTGTCAATTTATCTAANGATGCTAGGAGCAACCAACCAGCATCACCATTATCCTTATTTTTCCACAAATTANAAGTTTTACNTACAGAGTCACCAAATCCATTGCCTCTCACAATTAGTGAATCNGGATATNTAAAGGGGATTTATTANAATGGCTTACAGGTTGTGTTTAGCTAGTCNGACGATGGCTGCCAGACTACAGAAGGTCCAAGAATGCAGTAGTTCATCAAGGCTGGATGCCTCAGCTGGTCTCTAGTATACACCAGAATCCANAAGAGTTAGGCTCTAATGCCAATGAAGGAATGGGNTTGNCAGCGAGAGTGAGAACAAGCCAGCAAAGAGAAGCATCAGGTGTCCTCCATCACTTCCTGCCTGTTCCTTTGAGGCAGGGTCTCTTCCTACACCTATGGTTTNCATCTTCTTGCCTAGTCTGGGAGCCAGAAAGCCCTGGTGATNCTTNTGTTTCTGTCCTACCCAGATCTGGGGTTGCAGGCATTTGCAGTGAGGCCTGACTTGTTACATGGGTGCTGGGATTGGAACTCTGTTCCTTATGATTGTGGAGTAAATGCTCTAAGCTCCTGAGCTCCCTCTTCAGCCCCCACCACTGGAGTCTGAAACTCTGCTTCTGTTCTTCCTCTCCAAGGCTGCTGGATGCCACCAGGGCACAGGGAATGTTGCAGCATTGAAAAGAAATAACCTGCAAACAGCAGGACCAAATAACCTTAAGGAATAATAATGACCTTATTATGTGAGAGATCATTAAGGAAACACATAAGGGATTGCAGGGAATGACCAAATTCAACATCTGTTCCTAATAAAAGCTCCTTAAAAATTAGTAATAGATGGTAACTTTCTTCACTGATTAAAAAATATCATACTTAAGCATGAGCCAGCATCAGATGAAGTGTGATGCTGAAGACCTTTTCATCAAGTCAGGTGTAGTCAAGGTGCTCATAACTGCCATTATCATTTACTTTTCTAGTCATTCTGTCCAACTTGATAAAAATAGAATAGAAGCAAAGATAATGCTACAGAGAAGAAAGCTATTATTTTGTGNAGATGAGATTATAGCTTCCAAAAATTCTAAGAAGTAACATTGAAAAAAATATAAGACTTAATGAGTTTGATANAGTANCTGAGTACCTAAGTACTTACATAAAGATCAATAGACTGCTTTTAGAAGGTTAAAAACAAGTTATAAATATAATGAAACCTGAGGCCAGATTACAATAGCAGTAGTTATGAAATACAAATAACCTTAACAATGAAAATTGAACAATGTATTTGTAGAAAACTACAAAATTGTTACAGTTATAAAAAATAATCAGAGTTACTGAATATGTCAAAGACTTTGGTTTCCCCCTCCTGTGTATTTGTGTGTAGACTCAGAATTATAAAATATGTTAAGAATATGTTAAAGACTTTGATTCCCCCCTTCGTTGTGTGTGTGTATGTGTTTATGTGTGTGTGTGTGTGTGTGTGTGTATTTGTGTGTGATATTTTGGGAGTTTGAGACAGGATCTCTCTGTTTAGCTCAGGCTTGTTTTGAACACACAATCCTCTCATCTCAGTCTCTGCAGTGATAGACTAGGTATGAGACATCACATTTGGCTGAAGACATTGATTCTCTGTAATTTGATTGTTTTATTTAATTGAGTAATATGATGTATTATTTTCTTAAGGTGATAAACATTTCTCCTTTCACCTGGGCTATGAACCATCNGAACACTATTTCCTTCATAGCAGTTAAGAATATTATAATTTAAAAATGTTGATTTAATTGATTGTTTAGTAAACTCATTAGCTTCTACCATTTTATCCAGACACTTGGATGAGTATTTAGCATGCAGTGGGTACTAATTAATTAATTAATTAATACAAACATGCTATCACATATAAAAATCCAATATTTGTCCATCCTATCTTCAAGAATTAGATTTTAACTGAATGGTCAGGAATTTGAGGAAAAAGTTATTACTATAACACTTATTAAATTCAACATATTAAACCATATTTTTTATAAAATAAGTTATATGTTTTTAACCACAGCTTATAGAAAAAATAGAAGAGAAAAAGTCAAGGATATTTACCAACTTTCAAAGCCTAGAGCAGAGGGAAAGACTGCCATATGGCAGTATAAGCTAAAACTCCAATAGCCATAAATCCACACCATTAGAACCTTCCAAATGGAGGGTAACATGGCAGAAGTAATGCGATACATCGTTGTCAAGACACTTAGGTATTTGTTCTCCTTGATTTGGTGTGATACTGGTCCTGCTTGAAAAGATCTAGGGGTTTTTTTGGGGGGGAACAATGAGGGCTTTAGGTTTAATCCCTGGGTTTATTTTGCATCTTAAGGAAAAGGGATCTCCACCTTTCAGTTCCCTCATTTGCCTTGAAGTGTTGTAAATTGTGTAATGCAAGTAAAGTTATTAGAAAAGTAAGCATTTGGTAAGTTTTAGCTATTCCTGTTTTATGTCTAAAAACCCGGTGACCTCAAAGGCACCTATGAAGTTAGCTTTATTCATAAAGGTATCAGCATAGTTGGCTTATAGAGGGGGACTTCCAGTGGCCTACGAAGAAGGCTACAGAGATTTGGATTACCATTCTCTCTCTAGTCTGACAGCGTGTTTACAGCTATGGAGATGGAAAAATGCCACAAATGTAAATAAAGGCCTGGGAGGGAAGGAACATTGCCAGTGGCTGTGTTTGTGAAGAGCTCTTGGCTTGTCTCTAACACTATTTGCTCTAGCTCCGGTGTTTGGAGCTGCAGTATATGGGATATTTTAAAATAAAAGGCTATAAATTCAAGGAAGGAAAGCCTGGGACTTTTGTAACTTGAAAATTATTTAGTGACTGATTTTAGGCAATATTTCAGAAGTTATGACACCTCTCAGCATCTGAAAACCTTTTCAAAGGAGGGGGAAAAATCGTTTAGATTCTAAAACTGAAGGCTTGACTTGTAACTTCCTATAGTGTTAGACTCTGAGAATTCAGATGGGAGCCCCACCCCCACCCCTAATTAGTCCGATTTCTATCCCTATTGATCTGGCTGAGATAATTAACTGATAAACACTTTTATT
>LZPO01075981.1:131714-143774 GCA_001675575.1 Neotoma lepida | reverse complement strand
AAAAGACCTGTAAGGTTAAAAAAAAATGCCCAAAGCATTATGAGACAAAAACCAAGCAACAGCCCCCCCACACACACACACACAGGAAGCCCTCCAAAAATACCATTGAGTTCATTTTGTGTTGGCCATCTACTGCTGGACATGGGGCCTACCCTTAAGAGTGGTTTGTATACCCAGTGAGACTGTTGGAGAAAACTTAAAAATATTTCCTTTTTAAGCAGTTGTCAGTTGGAGATAACTTCTGGGTTAGAGATGGGGCCTTATATCCACTTTTCTTCTCTGTACGAGGACCTCATCTGGCTTAGACCTGTGTAGGCTCTTTACAGGCTGCCACAGGTCCTGTGAGTTCATATGTGCATCAGTCCATCTGTCCTGTTGTATCTAGAAGGCTTGTTCCCTTGATGGATGTCTTCCATTTCCACTGGTTCTTATAATCTTTTCACTTCCTCTTCTGAGGGGTTCCCTGACCCTGAAAGGAAAGATTTGATGGAAACAACCTGTTTAGGATTGAGTGTTCCAAATTTCTTAATGGCTGAATAATATTCCATTGTGTAAATATATCACATTTTCATTATGCATTTATCAGTTGATGGACATCTAGGCTGTTTCCATACCCTACCTGTTGTGAATGGAGCAGCTATAAACATAGATAAGCAAGTGTCTGTAGCAGGAAATAGTCTTTTGGGTATATACCCAGAGCAGTATAGCAGATTCATATGGTAGATCTAGTTCTAGGTTTTTGCACAGCTGATGCATTGATTTCCACAGTGGTGGAGTGTGGGGCTTAGGTCCCATCCTCAGTGCTGAGTACATTGTATACATGTATAAAAGTTTCAAGAAGTAAATTCAAAGTATTGCTTTAAAACGACATGTATGGCTGTCATTTAGAGGATTTGAGGCTGTTTGGTTTGGTTTGCTTTGGTTTTTCAAGACATGGTTTCTCAGGTGTAACAGCCTGGCTATCCTGGAACTTGCTTTGTAGACCAGGCTGGCCTTAAACTCACAGGGATCCGCCTGCCTCTGCCTCCTGGGTGCTGGGATTAAAGGCGTGCGCCACCACTGCCCAGCTGGATTTGAAGTTTTTAACATGACGATATTCAGCAAAATTTAAAGTACAAATTGAGTAACGGGGGGGGCACTTCCACACTGTTTAGTTCATATTAGAAATGATACGGATGAGCAAGATGGGTAATACACTTACTGGATCGTCTTCCAGGTACTTAGGAGACAGAGTCAGGAGAATGGCTTGAGTCTAAGAGTTCAAGGCCTGCAACATAGATGGACCCTCATCTGAACACAACAAACAAAATGATCTAAATGACCAGTGAGTGATCTGTGAGTTGCCATATGCATACAGTGATATATTTACCAACACTAAATATAAATAGTGAATCAAGTCATAGTTAGTGGTTATTTTTCCTTTTGTAGTGATTTTTCTTTCACAATGAGTAGCAAACAGGCCCTTCTGTTAGTATTCTGAACTGCCCCTTAGGGACCCGCCCCTTGGGGACCTATCTGACATCATCTTATGTAAAGTCCCCTTTAAGAAAAATCTCCTCTCTCTTCACTCTCTCTCCCCCTCCTTGCCAGAGATAGTGGGTACTTCTCCTCTCCCCCCCCCCTCTGTCCCTCTCTCCCTCCCTCCCTCCCTTCTTCCCTATATCATTAACACCTTCCCCAGGCTGAATAACTGGGAGTTAAATAACTGGGAGTAAGCTGGATGAATGGATGGCCGCCCTCCTGCTGCCTTGCCTGGGTTGCTGGATTGCCTGCCTAGCTGTAACCCTGGGAAGGCAGATAATGACTGCAGTCCAGGCTGTGTTCATCTAACGGTACCTGCTCATTGCAGAGACAGTTTGTGGTCTAAGATTCCCCACCCATTACGGGGAGACATCAACTTTCCAAGTGGGTCAGTCTGGTTTCTAGTGTGGGCTAGAAAGACAGATCTAAACAGAGTCCACAGCAAGCGTAGAGACTTGGGCAGATAGAACAAGACAATGGGACCCAGTCCATTGGCCATTTACAAAGGAACAAGCTGGAAGCATTTGTTCTAAGTCTATGAAAATGTTAATTACTTTGGCAAATGGTTCATTTTATGTCCCATAAAGGCAGCTGTAAATGGGTTATGAATAAATGATGGCTCATAATTCATTAAAAGCAGATGGGAACATTTCTAAGGAAGCTTGAGTTTTAAGGAAATCCTTCACAATTCTAGATGTGTCATAGAGGACCAAATGTCTTAAGTTCCTGGACCTTGCAGGAATTGACTTTTTAAATCTACTGTAAGCAAGGGAAGAGTGTGATGGAGCCATGTATTCAAGGTTCCAGGCCAGTTTTTCTAAGGAGGTTTTATGTTTCAATAATTCCTTAAAACTATCCATTAAAATATTCCAACTGGCACTTTGGAGATAGAGTCGGGAGGATGGGGAGTGCAAGGCCCCCCTATGCTATGTGGCGAGAACCTGTCTCAACAAAAAAAGTGAATAAATGAATTTCATTAAAAACCTTGGTTATATATCCAGCATTTCTAGCTGTGCCCTTTTATAGAGAAGGAGTTTTTATTGATGATATGCAAATAATTATATTGCCATAATATAAAATCCTTCTGTAAATCTCAGCAGCTGCCCGGAGAAGGGAGACAGAGAAGGGAGAAAGCCAGGGCGTGGAGGTCGGACACAGGGTGGACAAGCAGCCACATGGTGGGAGGAGGGTTTGGAGAAAGAGGGAAGCTCCAGGTGTTAGGGAAAGCATGCTTAGAGAAGAGGCACAAAGAGACAAGAGAAAACTACACTTTTCTGAGTAATTCAGAAAAGCAGACTTGGGAAACTTAGTGGCTCCAGCTGTGTGCACCACTGCACCAGAGAGAGGGTGGGAATTCTGGGAAGGGAAAGTGCATTATCTCATTAAAGGGATAATTACTCCTACTTCTTTAGCATGGTTTCATGAAAACCCCTTCCTGAGGGGTGGTTCCCTGGTCAGTCCTGTGCTGGAGTCTGGGAGGATTCCTGGAGAGTCCACAGTCTACGTGGGAATCCAGAAGAAGCGAGTTCTCATCCCAGCTGCTTGGGTTTAATGATTCCAGATGCAGTTAAATTGACAACCAAGAAGAGCCCTTACAGGGACCAAGCCTGTGAAGGGAATTTCCCAAGTCAGAAATCTTCTTACCTGGAAGTCTATTAGCTAGAGATTCACAGTGTTCTATAGGGTGCCTGCCAGCATCCGTGAGAGGGGGACTGCTCCAGGTATTGTGAGCGTGAGCAGCAGTCTGGTGTGGATTCTAATGAGAACCAGGAACAAACAGTAGGGAATTAGTCACATGCTGTTACAGTAGCCTCGATGGGAGCTCTGTGGGGGCCCATTAAAGAAAGCTATTTCTCTGGCCAGGGGAGAGACCTAACATTCTAAACTATCCAAAACATGAGTCAATCTAGTTGTGTGAGGTCTCTACATATGCCAAAGCCAGCAGAGTAACAATCCTTGTGAGGCAAGAAGGAAGTGCAGTTCAACATGCCTCAGTAGCCTATGTTGGTTCAAACTCTAGAATCTGACACAGGCAGTTTATTTTTAGGCTCATTTAAGTACAGTACAATTTGGAAAATAGTTTCCCAGTGTAACATAATCCTTTGTGCACAGTGAAGCATAATTACATGGAAACTTTTCTGAAAGTCCATGTCACTTCTTCCATGAAGATGGGTTCTAGAGATAGCGTACATGTGTTATCTTAAGGGCCTAAGGGGGAGGATCTGGTGTGGCCATACAGATAGTGTAGAGGTCACCTAGGCTATTAACCATCTCTGTTTCCAGCCTTCTGGGTGGAAAACAGGTTATACATTTCTTTGGAGAGACGACCCTGCATGTTCAGCATTCCTGGTTTCTCTAGTGCTTATCTGTAAGTACAAGGACCTCTTTGCTCCCAACATAATTGGGCCAGTGTCCCGGGCCATGAACTGAACACAGCAATTGTTGGATTACCTGGACCATAGCCTGTAAACCACTCTAATAAATCCCATACATATATTTGTGAATATATATATATATATTTATATATTTTCTGTTCCTTTTAGACCCTGGCATATCAAAGGGCTACTGGTGGTAACACACACACACACCTTCCTGCCACCTGCTGGGGAATCAGAGAGCCTAGCTATAGGCTCTAGCTGTGAAACTTTACCCCTTCCTCAAAGGGACCTTGTCTCTGCCACATTGGCTTGATACCTCTTCAGAGGCCCCACCATGCTGTCTCTGGCACTGAGGTCTGAATTCTCCTCAGAGGCCCTGCCCTGATGTTGTCTATCTGTCTATCCATGTCATTAATAACTCTTCTGGCAAAATTCTTACCCTGCAACAACCTGCCTTAGCGTCTCTCTTGAACCCCACATCTGAGACCTGTCAGTCAGCAGTGTATGCACCTATCAAAGTCCTCATCAGACTTCCCTAATTTCTTACAAAGTCCAGCAGCATGATCTTCATTTGTCACCACCCTGTCCTGTTAGAGTCCCCTTGTGAATGCCCTTGATTCTAAGAACACCGGAATGATAACTTACCTGAAAAAGCTCTTATAAAAACATCCAAGTAAAGCAGTAGCTGTCGTTGGATGCAAAGATTTTAAATGATCACAATTAAACATCTGATGACAATTCATTATTAATAAGAAAATTTGGCTATTTCTATGTCATACAAAATGTTAACACAATTGCACACACTGAGATGGAGACTCTATCCAATATCTAGGAGCTCCCTATGATTTTTATGACTCAGCTTGGTAACATAGACATGCAAGTGTATTGCAATGGTTAAATATATTTCCTGCTTGACAATGCTTCCCACATATAATTTTAGCATGCTGAGACCAATTAGTTTAATGTCCCTCTTTTGCAGATCTGTTTAGATGTTTCAGGGACTTTCTGAAATATCCTAAAGTTAGTTTTAAGTCCAGAAGACACAATTCAGACTCTGATTTGGGAAAGTTTATTTAAAAACACCAAAAGGCACAGCACTCAGGAGAGAGCATTTGTCATTATAAAAAAGGCAAATACAGAAAAGTTTATACCATCGTAAAAAAAACAAAACACTTTAACAATACGGCTTAGTTTTCTGAAGTAATCAAATGACCTATAAAAGACATTATAAAGCACAGGAAATTATCTTACTAAAACATAAAATCAAAACAAATTACCTTTTCTTTATTTTCTTTGTCCTTTTTCTCCATCTCTAGACAAGTCTCTTAAAGGGTAATGAAAGCCTTGCGTAGCCTGCTGTCAGTGCTGCAAGGGAAATTTGGAGTATCATTTTGCTTTTGTATTTTGAGACAGGTACTTACAATGTAGCCCAGGCTAGCCTTGATCTTTCTGTCTCCCCCTCACAGTGCTGTGATCAAAGGTGTGTACCACTATGTCTGTCTGGCTCAATATTTCTTCCTATTATAGGAGGAGCCCTGGGAGTTGGGGTCTTTGCAAGAACTACCATGCTAGAAATGGAAATGGCATGATCCAGGAGAAAGAGCATCTCCCAGTTAGGAGAACAGGGACATGGCTAACCTCACACATGCATAGTTCCTGCTTTGCCTTTTTCTTTTCTATATGTTGTTAGCGCTGCTCTAGGCAAGGCTGAGACGGGCGGAGAATGTCTCTTTCCCTAGTTTTGATCAAATCTGTAAATAAACTCATTTTTAAATTTATATAGTATGTCACTTTTACTTAACATAGGCAAGCATTTGGACCCAGAGCTAGGCTTTATGACCTGGGGTTTGGTAACAATATATGCTTTCTGTTTTGCTTTCCCTCTTTAAAGTAATTGGTATGAGCAGCTAGATTTAATTCAAGTAATTAAATGGATGTGCTTCTTGGGAATCATTTCAGATTTTGCAAGTGCTACACAGTTTTCAAAAACCGTGGAGATAAAATTTCCAGCTGTCTCTAGATTTATAGTCTTCACGGTTTAGAGTTTTGCTACTGGCATTTTTTACTGAGCTGGCACACTCTCTAGAGANCTTCATTTTATCTTCTAAAAACAAAGATGATTATACTCATTACTATTGTGACTTCTTAGACATGGTGGGCCCATGAACATGGATGCCAGGCTTACAGATCTGGGCTACAGGACTGTAGTTACCTCATCTACCCTTGGCTCATCTACCCTCTGAGAATTCACCTCAGAGGAGATCTGTGCTTGGCCAGAGCCCTGCAGCGGATCTCCCACTAGAAACCTATACAAGGTCATTTTCTCTGCTTTCACAGAGAGGTTCCCAATTCTATAGCTGTGTTTGAACCCTACTGTTGTTCTGGTGGAAGGTCCACCTCAGCCCCTGGCACCCTGGCATCCATACACCCATAGAGTCTGGAATGTTCTGGTGGAAGCCCCACCTCTCTGCCCAGACCCTGCCCCCCAGGAAGTCTATCCAAACANGGCTCCTCCCCCAGAGATGCTCAAGACTATTTAAACTGCACCCCAGAAAACAGACNCGTGGTTTTTCTGACTCTTGTCCCCATCTCCTCTCTGGGGGACGGGAGAATCACCTGGGAACGCTTCAGCCATTAAACCAGGGCTTTTTCTAATTCAGTGTGACTTGGTCTGATTTGGATTGCTGTGTCAGTGGAGAGGCTTATCAGGGTGCAGAAACTTTTCAATTATGTGTTAGAATCACCCAGAAAGTTCTGAAAAATCCTGGTGCCTCAGCTATACTTGAGAGAGGAATTCCAGAGGTGAGACCAGGCGTTAGCATTTTCTAAAGCTGATGTTAGAGGGAGAAGCAAGCTGTAAATCTCAGCAGCTGCTCAGAGGAAGAGAACGGAAGAGAGAAGGGGAAAGACATGCCCTTTAGGCCAGCACGGTGGGCAGCAGACACATGGTGGACAAGCTTCTACACGGTGCGGGACGGGGAGTTTGAGAGAGTGTAAGCAAACCTAGGGTATCAGAGAAGACAGACTTGAGTTCTGGCTAGCATCTGAAAAAATAGACAAAAAAGAAAANGAAAGAAAAAAATTTTTCAGTTAACATGATGGTCTCCTGTTCCATCCATTTTCCTAAAAATGACACAATTTCATCCTTTTTAAAAAGCTGAATGTCTGTATCAGTGGTACAACATTGCAGACCCTCCTCACCTGTTTCTGTAAAGTCTTAGCAAAGGGTTGCCAGACCAACTGAGGCATTCTTAGTGGTGTTCTCTATGTGCCTGCGGTGGGCTTTTCTTTCTGTTTTGCCCCAATCTCAATATTCAGTATTTTCTTGCAAGCCAGTACTGTACCATGTGACCCGACAAGAGTCCAAGCATATGCCAGCTCTTGGACATCTAGAACCATGATTTAAATTTTTTAACATAATTATGTGTATGGGTGTTTTGTCTGTATGTATGTCTGTGTATCATGCATGCCGGGTGCCCATGGAGGCCAAAAGAGGGCCTTGGATCCCTAGAACTGGAGTTACAAATGATTGTAAGATGAATGTGGGTGCTGGGAATTAAACCTGGGTCCTCTGGAAGAGAACCCAGTGCTCTTAATCGCTGAGCCATCTCTCTAGCCCAATTACTTTCTAAAGAAAAAAATAAAGGAAAAAAAAAAAGAATTGAAGGGACTCTAGCCAGCCAGGGCCTGACAAGAATGGCTCTGGCAGGCCTTGCCCTCCTCCCCAATTCCCTCTGTCTTGCTAAAAACAGATTACATTCCTAAAGCTAGACACCAAGGTCTATTCCCTTATTTGGTTGGCCACTTCCTCCTTTTAAGGCTGACTACCAAGGTCCAGCTATCAAAGTATTAAAGTCCAGCAATCAAAAGCCCCCTTTGGCTGTACTATTTAACATTCCCAATTAAAATTAAACACCTCATCCTAACACTGGGTTTCTCTTGTACCTTTATAAACTGCCATTTGCCTATGGGCCACATCTGTTTCCTCTCTATCCAGAGGCAGTCCTTTGTCCCTCTGGGACAAATATTCCTTCCCCCTCTCCCTTGTTCCCTTCCCCTTCTCCCTGGTCCTCTATCTCCTGTCTTTGTCTCTTATTTTCTGCCCTTTGTCCCTCTGGGGCAAATAAATCTCCTTTTGCTGAGAATTTGGTCCTGGGGTGTCCTGAACTGATACCAGTCCTTTCAAGAACACATTGTTTGTTTGTTTGTTTGGGGGAGGGGCTCCTCAAATTGTGATGCAAGGGTACAAAATTTTATTTATCGATTTCATGAGATCGAGAAGAGGTTTTTGGTTTTGTTGAGCCAGTATTTCCTGTAGTGAAGGCCAGCTCAAACTTAAGGCTAGCCTTGAAACTCCTGATCTTCCTGCCTCTGCCTCCCAAGTGCTAGGATTGGAGGTGTGCGCCACTGTGACCATCAAGAAAAGCTGTTTCCCTCACCTGTTCTCTAGACACACAGCTTCAGAGAATGTCTTCGGTTGTTTTAGTGTCTNCTGTTTGACGTGTAGAAAATACCTCAGGAGAGCCCTCCTCACCCTGCAGAGGAGCTGCAGGGGCCTCCTTATTTCTTGGTCCTGATATCAAGTTAGGAAAATCTCAGCCTTGTAATTATGTGCAGTTCCAGGACCACTGTTTGCCTTAGATCCATTAATCATCCTGTCTTTCCCCTGCTCTCACCTCAAGGTTATATTTACATAAAAGATATCCAAGGGTAGGCAAAGTGGCTTCTGCCCTTCCTGTTAAAACCACAAACCATAATGGAGAGGGATGAATCCAAGGACTCTCAGTGGCCCCAGGTNGCAGCTTCCTGGTGCTGCCATGCAGTCATCTTCATTGTGTGGCTGTAAGATCCTAGCTGATAGCTCTGCTGGTAGAGTGCTTGCTGAATAAGCATCAGGGTTGAACCGCACACCCCCAGAACCTACATAGTTGAGTTGGGCATGGAGGCACACACTTGTTAGCCCCAATGCATGGAGGAGACACGTGGATCCCTGGGGTTTGCTGAGCCAAAGTAGCCCAGTCGGTGAGCCTCAGAGCCAGTAAGAGACCATTTCTCTACCAACAAGGCAGATGGTGCTTAAGATGCCCAAGGTTTTCCCCCTGGCCTCTANATCTNNATTCACAGGAACACACAAACACACAAAGATCCTAATTTCACAGTCTCCACACATCACCAGCCTCCAGACTTCCTGTTGGTACAAACCTTTGTGTCCTTACAGACTGAAATGTGTGTGATCAGAATCACCTGAGGCATCTCGCTCCCCTTCCTCTTCCCGATCCCCAGAGTTTGTATTTTAGGAAGTATCCAAGGTGCTTTCTTTTCTTTCTTTTGCTTTCTCTCCCCTCCTCCTCTCTCTTCTCCTCTCCTTTCCTTTCTTTTTCTTTCCTACCCCCCCCATTAGTTTAGACAGGGTATTTCTATATAACTCAAGCTGATCCCAAATTGCTATGAGGTCCAGGTTGGTCTGGAATCTGTCCGTCCCTCTGCCTTAGCCTTGAGTGCTGGGATTTCAGACATGTACCCTCACTCCTAGCTTTCCCAGGTGCTTTTCATGGGGACCAGGATTATAAAGCAACACCCTACTCTACAGTGGTGTGCAAACTATGCAGGATCTTCACCAATGGAAGGGGTTCATGATGATATGGTCACAGATGAGATCCCAGAACCCAAGGATTCCCAAACCACAGGCAGCTCCTCCTCCTCTTCTTCCTCTTCCTCCCCTCAACCNTCCCCTGTAAGTAGGACTTTCTAAATAGTCTTGTTAAATAAAACACAGAGGCAGAGATGGGGTGAAAGTCTGACAGAGATCAGAGGAATTAGGAACANCTACNAGACTCACCTTNNACTGNNNCNNCNNCTNCNAAAATGGAGAGTGTCCCAATTCCTATACCTCCACATCAATATCCCTTTCTGTTCTGTTCTCCCATTGGCTCTTTCAGCCTAGCTACATCACTTCCTCCTGTCGCCCATCTGTCACTTCCTGCCTGTCTGTATAGACCTCCAGAAATGTATGGTTGATGCTGGGATTAAAGGCGTGTATCTCCACGCTTGACTGTTCCTAGTGTGACCTGGAACTCACAGGGATCCAGACAGACCCTGCTTGCTAAGTGATAGGATTAAGGGCGTGTGCTAATTTTGCAAGGCTAGCAGCTGACGTTGTTCCTCTGATCTTCAGATAAATTTTATTGGGGGACATAGATAAAATACCACCACATTCCCCCAACCTTCCCCTTCCTCCCTCTCCTCCTCCATATCCCATCTTTCTCCTCTCTCCCTCCTCTATGCCTCCTCTTCTTGTTTTTATTCCTTTTTCCCTCAGTTGGATTCACACTATAAGAAAACTGCCTCTTCCTTCTCTAGGCCATTTGAAGTGTAACTCTGCTCTATTCCCCTGCTCTATGGCTAGGGAATAACAGAGGTGTCGATTCAAATGTAGAAGGAAGCCATCCTCCCCTTAGTGAGAATGACAACCAACATTTTATAAACTTTGTGTGTGAGTTTACAATTTCCTTAGTTTGGGTCTCCAGAAATTTAGATCCTAAGATGGAGGTAGGGTTAGGGTAATGGGGAAAGATAGAGAGGGGCAAAAGACAGGGTGAGATGTGTCACTGGGTAGGTCATCTATGAGGGTGGCTGGGCTCAGTCTCCCCAAGCCTTTAAGGAGCAATGTATATGCACAAGTTCCTATCACAGGACCATGACATTTGCACCTGGGTGTTATCTGTGTTTCTGTCAAAGGCCCTGATGTTCTGGAAGTGACCCAGCCAAGGATGACTGACTTAGGATGTAGCCACCAAGAAATAACAGACAGGGGTGGCTGAGATGAGAACATTTCCTTTTGTCACAGCCACGAAAGGTGTCTAAGCAGGTGACATTGGAAGGTGTTCAGTTATTGGACTGCATGCTCTTAGGCCCTGACTTTCCTCTCTTGTATTGCACAGAGTCCTTCCAGCTCTCTTCCCAACCCTCTTTTGGGACAGGGTTAGAACTGTCCAAGATGGAGCAGAAGCGGTAGAGGAGATCAAGCATTTTCTTGTCTTTCCCCGTGGGGGACAGTATCTCGAGTCTCCTGTGCCCATGGACGGCCCCCTCTCTCCCTGGCCTTGGCTCCCAGCCTCTGTGGGGAAGACAGTCTCAAGCTCTGGAATCCCACTGTCTACCTTATCTTCTTGGTCTACGGAACAGAACTCTAGTGTGAACCTCACCAGGCGGATACCGAGGGCTTGGTCTGGCTGCCTGCTCTGGAAGCTCTAGGGCTGGGTCCATTTTCTTGCCTTTTCCCGACATCTCTGGATACCTCAGTTTGTGGCTCGTAGGTCCTCTGGAACTAAACTAGGTTGAATTTGGTTTGCAAATAACAGGCCAATTCAAGTTGTTAAGAAGCACTGGGGCTCAGACATGGAGCTGGGAAGTGGACGCTGGAGAGAAGTGGCTAGTCCCTGTCTCTCATCTCTGCTTTTCCCTGTGTTGCCTTTGCTCTCCTTTATCTGGAGACTTGGACTGCTTGCCAATTCAGGCTGCAATGTAGCCTGGGTTCAATAATGTGTCACTGTGGTAGGGCCTGGCTTCACAGGAATACCCTCCTCCATTAAGAGGAAATGAGAGAATAGCTAGAGAAATGAGAAAATGAATTTTTCTACAGTTTTGGCCAGAGCTCTCAAAATGCCCAAGTTTATCTAGATTAGTGGTTAGTTATCTGCTTCCAAAGAATTCCTTTACACAATTTAGTCTCAATGTGATCACAGCTCTAGCGCTGCAGAAGGAAGAAGTACATTCAAATTTAGAAAAAGCAAGAAAAGAGGTAGAGCATCAGGGTAGCCCCATGGATTTTATTTGTCAAAGACTTAACCTCTAAAGCCATAGGATTCTCAATCAGGCAGGTCAGTATGGGAACTGCCATGAATCCAATGGAAAAATAGGGTCCCTGAAGGAATGTCAAATCAATGGTGCTAACATCAGTTTTCTAGGAAGTAGGGGACTGACTCAAACTTCAAGCAACATCTTGGACTTGGGTTGACAATGCCCCAGCTGGCTTTTGTTACCAAATTCCACAGTGTGTTTCTAGACAAATCCAAGGAAACACTTTATTTGTATAACATCAGTCTGTGTGTGCATGTGCACAAGCACACATCTGTGTGTGTGTGTGTGTGTGTGAGCTTGT
>LZPO01075981.1:114106-131701 GCA_001675575.1 Neotoma lepida | reverse complement strand
CTCTGTGTGTGTGTGTGTGTGTGTGTGTGTGTGTGTGTGTGTGTGTGTGTGTAGGCCAGAGGTCAATCTCAGTGTCACTTCTCAGGAACTACCTTTTTTGGGGGACCTGGGACTCACAGATGAGGCTAGGTTGGATGGATAGAAAGAAATGGTTAGGTTTTCTCCTAGAGGGGCATCGACTTTTAAAACTTGATTTGCATTTAGGAACTTTTAAACTTCCCAAATCAACATGTCTGTGAATCCTAATGATTGCACATTTCTACTGATTATTGTCATCTTAAATGCTTAGGAACTATTGGTTTGGGCATCTGGTTAATTGTTGGAATTGTCTTCTGTCATTTTGAATCAGTTTCTTCCCTGTGAAAAAATACTGGATGAATCACCATTTTGGATTACAATTGAAAATGGCAAATTACAGACAAAGTGTTTCCATTGTGATATAGAATGGGAAGAAATCATTGAAATGTACCACCTGTACTAAAAAAGGCTCAGCATCCATTATCTTTCTTATATATTGATATCAAAACAAATAGCAATAATAAATGAATTGTGTATCTGCTCACCTCTGCTCTTCCAGCCTGTGTGGAGCCCATTGTCCTCAGATAAATAGCTGGGTGTATTTAGATTATCAGCCTTTATTTTATTTTAGATTAAATGTGGATGATAAATATTTCCTCAGTGCTACAATTCCTAGGTACTAGAAGAAACATAAAGGAAATAGACTCTTTTTTGTCTTTAAATATTGAGAGCCATGGAGAGATATAAAGACTAAAGTCAGGGGTCATTTTCCAGAGCTTTCCATGTATGTTCCAATTTTGGTCACCCTTTAAAATGAGAAACCACTTCAGGTGGATATAAAAGTGAAGGCTCAGAGGTTGACTTCTGAAGTCGCATGACAGTGAACAAAAGACTGTGTGTGTGAAACAGGACCTTGGCCCTACAAGCAGTTCTAGTGCTCTTAGCAGGACTGCAGAAAGAGCAGGACAGTTGCCACAATGCAGAGAAGGTGCAATAGAATTTGAAAGAAGTCACATGATCAGTTTGAAAAAAACGTGCCCCTAAGTGATATATGGGTCTCATTTCCCTGAAATAGACTCTGCCGAGTGCTTCATCCTGCCACGTCGTTCTCTGGGAGCAGAAATAGGTTTGCCTTCTCTTCTTTGACCTGCCTTCTATCTTGTTCCTTCTCATTTTTACCTTTTCTTCTTGGAGGCTGTTTGCTTAGACTGCCACACCACCCACCCATTTTGTTCTCTAGTATAATTGTGATCTTTAGTGCCTCTTGGGCAAATTAAGGTTTGAAAATATTATACTTGATTTCTTTTAATTTTTTTATTTTGCTAGCTTNAGATTTCGCTTACATCTTACTCTATTCTCTCCTCCCTCCCTCCGTCCTTCCTTCCCTCCCTCTCTCCCTCTTTCTCTCCCCCTCTATCTCTCCCCTCTCTCCTCTTTCCTCATCCCCTACCTCCTAGCCCCTCAGTAGGAGCTCTTCAGAGCATGTGCACTGTGCAAGTTTGGTTAGACAGCTGTTGGTCACTCCCAAATGGAAGTGGCACTCTGGGGATGTCTTGGCTGGTCATCGTGACTCACAGGCTTTATGTCTGGGTAGGACTATTGATTTCTTTGTCCCCTTGGCAGCTCATATACCACCTGTGTATATGGGGTTCTAGTAAAGGCTACTTCCAGCTCAGTGTCTCCAAGTCCTGGGTCTGAAATGTGTGATGTCTTACCTTCAAGTTCCGGGAGGCAACCAAGGACACCGGCAATAGCCTATATTGTCAGGGGGTCACTTAGACACCCCTGACCAACAACCCAAGGGAAGGCGTCCCATGCCTGGCACTGGAGTTTTTGTTAGCCTATGGCTCTTGCAGGGGGCGTTATCACCTAGTGCAACATCCCCTCCCTCTTCCCTCCTCAGTTAAAGCCCCCCGCCCCCTTTCCCATTTCCTCCTTCATAGGACCCTCAATAGAGTTTCTGCTCTTTTTCTCCTCCTACATTCCTGGCTTTTATAGTTACTGCACATCTAAAAATTCAGAATTCACTCAGTATAATACTTTCTAGTTCCACCCATTCGCCTGCAAATTTCATTTTTCTTTACAGCCGAATAGAATTTCATTGTACAGACTTGCACAGCCTAAGCTCAATTGTACAGCATAGAAACCACTGCTCAATACATCCAGATCCCAGGGCCTGTTCTTTCCTGACCCTACCCACAGTATTTCTAAGATGTAACGTTGCTGTGCATCCTAATCTATCTGAGCTGCTGCAGGCTCCATGATGTCACAGCAGGGGCAGTCTCTGAGTGGGTCTGTGGGGATAGGGAAAAAGGTCTGCAATTCACCCAAAGGAAAAAATCGTGATAGCCCAGAATGTGAATAATTACACAGCTTCCTAGTCAGTCTGTGCTGCACAGCNAGCCCCTTCCTAACTCGGTGTCATCCTGTTTCCTCTTCGGTTTTAGAAGGTAAGATGCTGTGGTGCTCAGGGATGTGTATTTCAGCCAAAAATTCACATTCCACTGTCAGCAGAATAATGAGTAGACTGGTTTTCATAGCTGCAGCCAGTATTTGATTTTTGGTTTTTAAATATACATATAATATAGTATATATAATTATCTTAAATGTTATACTGAAAAATTGAGAACTTAAAAATAAGTTTTCAAAAAAGCACTGGTCCTTATACTCTAAGACCAAAGGCAGAGAGGACAGAGCCAGGGTCACCTAGAGTGAAGATTTTTGAGGACCTCCTGACAAAGCACTATAAAGACCAAGTGGATCTACACTTTGAGTCAGAAGTAGAGTGGTTATGAAGTGGTCATGAAAAAAAAAAGTGATTTCTTCTAAGTTAGAGTGTACCTGGCTTATGTTTAGGGTTCTAGTAAAGGCTTCAAGCATATTCTCCTATTATCTTATGTGATTTTGTTTGTCTATAGCATGCTGGGTAACTGGGGGAAACTGACTAGGGTCAATCAGGGAGAAGCATGGCTCAAGATGGCTGCAACAGATAAAGCTAAATCCACACACCATATTCAAACCATAACAATTGGAGAGCCCTAAATGTATTCATGTTCTCATGAGAGAGAGGCAGAGAAATTGGCCACAAGCCAAGGGATGTTAGCAGACACCAGAAGCAGCAAGAGACAAAGGAGGGCTCTAACCTTTTGGGTACTTTGATTTCCACTGAAGGAAATTCAGCTTCCTAAGGCTAGCATTCACCATTATGTCCAGAAGAATATAATGAGAGACCTATCCAATGTCTCCTTCGGATCCTCAAGCAGTGCTGTGCCAACGATATTCTCTTTATCATTTTATGAAGTTACACTCAAAAGTAATATGTAACTCAAAAGAAATATGGATTTCTTCCATATTAAACCGCTTTCAAAAATTTGAATTTCTTAAATTACTTATTCAAGATATTCTGTAGAGTAGTGAGCCTGTCAAAAGAAAGGAAGGAAGAAAAAAGAAAACAAGAAAACAAATGCCCAAGTGCTCGCTTTTTGTCACAGAATTAAAATATCCAGTAGTCTTCTGGAAATCACTGAACTTTCTCTTTGGGTAATACTTTTCAGTTGAGAGAGATTGATGACTGTGAGGGGCTGTGCTAAGGGTGATAGAAGGCAGTCCCCATGAGCCTGAAACAGGCTGGAAGCTGGCTGCCTGAGCACAGCATTGTATTAATTTGAGATGCCAGACTTCAGGGCAATGCGTTCCTACGCACGCAGACCCATTGCTCATGAACACTGTCAGTGAACTCATTCCAAATTTGCATTTAAGCAATTAAGATTTAAAAACATATTCCAAGTTCAGCCATCACTCACATTTTTGAAATTCAAATTAGAATTAACCACGAATGGATTAGTCAATTAGAAGTGTCTGGGTACCTGTCAGGGTTTTGGCCNTGTGTGCATTGAGATAACCTAAAATACCTACACTTTAGTTCATAATACTGTTTTCAAGTGGCAAGGAGCCAGCAGAGAGTGTGCAAAGAAGCAGAACAATGGTTTTAACTTTTAAGCTCATGTTTTGAAGATTATTTAAGAGAAATAATTTCCTTATATATTTGTGCATCCCTTTTCTTCTCCCTCCCTCCCTCTCTGTCTCTGTCTCTGTCTGTCTCTCTCTCTCTCTTTGCCTCCCCCCTCTCTCTCTCTGTGGTGCTCACGCTGGGTACATGCTAGGTGAGTCCCACCCCATTGAGCTCTATACCCCCAGCCCTGGAGAAATAATTTTTAATGGTGATTAGGTTTACTTTAGGATACTATAGTTATTGTTGGTGCAGGATAGGAATTACGCCTGCAACAATGTAAACATTCCATCAGGCTGAAAATGGAAGGAGGAACCACTTGAGTTTTCAGATTGTGTTCAGCTATAAAAACACAGAGTGAAAGTATTGGAGCAGATGGCTAAAGTTGCGAAGAGTGTAATCTGGGGCTTTTCTACTTGAGCATTTGAGAGCACTTCTGTTCTGTGGGTTGATTAGAGTGCTGACTGGGAGAGAGGTACTCATCTTAAAAGATCTAACACACACAGACACACAGACACACAGATGCACATGCACATTTAGTTCCCAACACTACACCGGTGCTCACAACCCAGTGCAACTCCATCTCCAGGATGTCTGACTCCTTCTTACTCCCTCTTCTTGACCCCCATGGGCACCTGTATGCTCATGCATATGCATGCATGCTTGTATACACACATACACACACACACACATACACACACACACATACACACACACACACACCACACAGTATCATTTAGCTATAAAAACATAAAATCAAGAAAGAACATGGTGGAACACACCCATAATCTCAGCGCTTAGCATACTGAAACAAGAGGGTCATAAGGTCAAGATTAGCCTGGGCTTTATATTAAGTTTCTGACAAACTGCCTACTGAAACTCTGCTTTTAAAACCCAAGCAAACAACAACTCCCCAAACACAAGCAGACAGACAAAAGGAATCATAACATTTGCAGGGAAGCAGATGAAAGAAAGATGCCATGCTAGGCAAAATAAGCCATACTCAGACAGTTGTCACACATCTTTCCTGTATGTGGGATATAAAGATGGGTTAAAAGTAGAATTATTAGAGGAGAGGAAAGCGATAGGGGTGGAGAAGGTTTGCTGATGACTTCTCCTCTGCATCAACCTTGGCCCTCCTTCCATTGGCTCCAGTCAATCCTAGGATGCTTGCTTTACACAAAATGTCAATACCATCATACTGCCTCCTTGCTTCACAGACCCATGATGTGTGACTTAGCTTTTCTATTGCTGTGAAGAGATACCATGACCATGGCAACTGTTATAAAGGAAATCAGCTTACAGTTTCAGAGGTTTAGTTCATTATCGTCATGGTGGGTGGCATGCAGACAGACATGGTGCTAGAGAAGGAGCTGAGAGTTCTACATCTTGATTGGAAGGCAACAGGAAGTGAACTGTGTTTACAATGAGCATAGCTTGAGCATAGGAGACCTCAAAGCCCANGCACACAGTGACACACTTCCTCCAACAAGGCCACACCTACTCCAAAAAAGCCACACCTCCTAATAGTGCCACTTCCAATGAGCTTATGGGACTAATTATATTCAAACTACTACATTCCACTCTTTGCACCCCCATAGGCTTTTAGCCATATCATAATGCAAAAATGCATTCAGTCCAATTTCAAAAGTCCCCATAGTCTATAACAGTCTCAAACTTACTTAAAAGTCTAAAGTTCAAAGTCTCTTTTGAGATTCCTGTAATTTCTTAACTATAATCCCATATAAAATCAAAATAAGCAGATCACATACTTCTAACATATAATGGCACAGGTTATACATTACCATTCCAAAATGGAGGAAAGGGAATAGTGAAAAAACACTGGACCAAAGCAAGATGGCAAACCAGCTGGGCAAACTCAAAACTCTGCATCTCCACGTCTGATGTCAAAGTGCTCTTCACATCTCCAACTCCTTTCACCTTTGTTGACTACAACACACTTCTTTTTCTTGGGCTGATTCTACTCCCTGTTAGCAGCTTTCCTCAGAAGGTATCCCAGAGCTCTGGCAACTCCAACATCTTGGGATTCTCCAAGGCAATCCAGGCTTCACCTTCACAGCTTCATCAATGGCCTCTCTAGGCCTCCATTCAAGGACACCCCGACACATGCTTGGCCTCAGTGGCTTTCCTTAGTTGCAGAGGCAGATCCCATAAGGCCTTTCTTCTATTCTTGACTCTAAAGCCAGAACCACATGGCTGAAGCTATCAAGTTCTGCTACTTGCTGGGGCTGGAACACAGCCCCTTTGTTCAATTACATCTTCACCAGCTTTCTGTTTTCAGTATTTTCCTCCACTGCCTAAACTTGGATGTCCTGGAACTTGCTCTGTAGACCAGGATGGCCTCAAACTCAGAGATCTGCCAGACTCTGCCTTCCAAGTGCTAGAGATAAAGGTATGCCCCACCACACCCAGCTCTAAGCTTTTCTTTAATTTCTTTTCACAAGTTGGAAACTTAGCTAGGTGGGATCTTGCCCTGAGGTCACCACTCCCTTTATTCCATTTCTTAATTTGCTTATCTCCTTGAACACAGGATTTAGCTCCATTTCACTTCCTGGTGCTCCTTTTCTCCTCAAATTGTACATTTTGTAATTTACCTTTCTCAGCTTGCTCATTTTCATTATAGATCTTCAATAGAGTCAACACTAATAACCACACAGCAGAGCCTATAAGTAGGCTGTTTTGATATTTCCTCTGCCAACAGAATTAATCCAAATCTCTTCACTTTAGCATCAGGCAGACTTTTTGGGCAAGAGTGAAAGCAGCCACAGTCTTCACAAAAATATCACAAGAACAATCTCTAGGCAACATATAACATTCTTCTTCTCTGAAACCTCTTGAGCTAGCCCCTAACAGTTCAAATCACATTCAGCACCACTGTCTTCCATGCTCCTATTAGGATGGCACATTAATCCCCGCTTAAAGCGTTCAACTACTTTTCTAATCCATAGTTCAAAAGTCCATATTCCTCTAAACAAAAACATAGTCTGGCCTATCACAGCAATACCCCAGTCCCTGGTACCAACTTCTGACTTAGTTAGAAATTCTACCTGAGAGATACCATGACAACGCTTATAAAGGAAAAAATTTAGTTAGGGCTGGCATACAGTTCAGAGGTTTAGTCCATTATCATCATGGTGGTTTGTATGTAGACCGACATGGTGCTGGAGAAGGAGGTGAGAGTTCTACATCTTGATCCACAGGCAGCAGAAGCAATCTGTGGACCACACTGAATTTAGCTTGAGCATAAGAGACCTCAAAGCCCACTCCCACAGTAACACACCTCTTCCAACAAGGCCACACCTATTTCAACAAAGTCACACCTAATAGTGCCCCTCCCTATGAGGGCCATTTTCTTTCAAACCACAATATGTTATATGAAAACATCATTTTGTTCTGTTAATGTGTATTAGTGATAAAAACAATAAAAAAGATTATTGTTTCCAATGGGGGAAAAAGATTTACCACAAAAATGTGCAAAAGAAGTAACACTGATAAACCAGTTCAGTGTGGGCAGGAATAGCTAAAGAGATGAGATTGTTGGACCCCAGGCATTCAAGGCCAGCCTGGGTAGCGCAGGGGACCAACCTTCCTTTAAAAAAAGGCATTTGCTGAAACCCTGCCCCCTAACATCATGGGATTGAGAATTGGGGACCTTAGGGAGTGATTAGGATTTAATGATATGAGGGTAGAGATGTCATGGGATCAGCAGCCTTGTAAGAAGAGAAAGAGAAGGGCTGGGGACTTGGCTGAGCTGGTGGAGTGCTTGTCTAGTCTGTGTAAAGCCTTGTGTTGAGTCCCAAGCATTGCATTCAAAAACAGCCAGCCAGNACCACGCTGGGAGAGAGGTGGGGGCAGGAGGGTCTGAGGGTCAAGGTCATCTTTAGCTAGATGAGTTCAAGATAGGCTTTTCCTATCAAAACTGCAGTAACAGACAAAACAGGGAGGGGAGTGATCAAAGCTTTCATTTTATGCTCAGGAAGAAAGGCCATCTTAAGTCCAATTATAAAGGCTACCATCCACATACAGGGAGGTGGCCCTCGCCAGACACGAAATTTGCTAGTGCCTTGATCTAGAACTTCCAAGCCTCCAGGGCTGTGAGAAAGAAATGCCTATTGTTTAACCCACTTGTTATGTGACATTCTGTTACAGCAGCCTAAGCAGTGGGGACACCATGTGAGAAGTTTATAAAGTGGGGGTGAGGGAGGGGGATTGGCATGAGGAGACCTTACTGGGCTCAAGCCATTGCTAAGACCATGGATCTCAGCTAAGATACTTCCATACAATGCAGGCATGTGATGCTATTGACATTTCAGTTAAAGTAGGCATCCTAGGGTCATGGGTGGAGCCAACAGAAGGGAGGCCAAGGTGGATGTAGAGAATCAAGTCACAATTATATGAGGACATTGCAGAAGCTTGAGAAATAAAAGAACCAACAGTTTTCCAACTTTCTTAAGTATTTACAGATGTTGGAAAGCTGATGTATCTCTTAATATATCTTTAAAATATTATTTATTATTATTTTAAATATTATTCTATGTGTATGTTTTGCCTGAGTGTATTTAAGCCCATTGTGTATGCATAAGCCACAAGAGGGCATCTGATCTCCTAGATCTACCACATGGGCACTGGAAAATGAATCCAGGTACTTTGCAAGAGCAGACAGTGCTTTTAACCACTGAGCCATCTTTTCTACCCCTGGAATACAGTTTAAGTTAATGCTTACTGCTTTTACACCCTATGAGTTGGGGACTTCTATGTTTTAAATGAGTTTAATAGCAATCTGAACACCATATGATGTAATACTACTAATTTACTATTAATTTTAAAATTGGGGGAACAAGTCCTTCTTAAACAGTGGGAAGCTTATACCATTTCTTTTCTTTCAACTCAATACCATGTTCCTGAGAGTTTCATCTTAATTTATTGTAGTATCACGTTTTTATTGGTTGACCTAGTATATATCTCTGCAACAACAGCATGTATAAATTACCCCAAATATTGAAATCTAATACAACTTGAGTTGTCATCACACTTATTATTAATATATAGTGGGTCAAAATGCCACAAATAGAGTAAGTTTTCATAAATATTAGTAAATAAAACAGGATTGATTTAGAAATCAATTTTGCTATGTAAATAGTGTGTTTTGTCAAGTAGTTCTTGTCTCTATGGATGAATGTAGTTTTTCTGAATTACTGATAGAATGAGGAAGAGTTCAGCAACAATTCTTCTNTTCTCCATTTTATAGATAAAAGAGATGAAAACTACACTCATAAAAATACAGCAGGTAAAAATAAAAAGGTTTGTTGTACTGATTCTTTGAGCCTCTGAGCCGTATGAAAAGCCCAAAATCATATTTTATCACAAAATACTCTGATAATCTACCACCTGGTAATTCTGCTAGGTCTTCCTGCAGTGTTTTAAGAGTGGAGGACTGGGAAAGGTCGAAATAACCCTTCAGGTCCTAAATTCTCAGAGAACAAAGGAAACTCAATCTGACATGTTTGACTCTGTAGAGAGTTGGTTCTTGCTGTTCATGTAAATGAGTACTCAGTAAAGCCACGGCACACACTGAATTAGGATATACATGATGAGGCTCCCGTGGGCTTTGGTCAACACATTTGAATGAACTGATCAATACATGCTTGTTTTTATGTGTGTTTCTGTTTAAANACACTTCCTTATATATTTGATTCATTAACTTTGAACTCATTGCCAACAGTGCTACCACACACATTTTAGCAAAGCTTACCCAAAACCATGTTTTCCCCCTAAGTACATCATAGCATTCTTGCTTTTAGGAANAATCTAGAGTACATGAGCGCAATGATTCTGAGCCATTTGAGACAGTGAAATTGCCCCCCTCCAAGGCTATAAATGTAAGGAAAACAGCTCTAACTATGCCACAAGCAGAGAATCAGTCACTATATAAGAGCTGAAACAAGAGGCCAGAGCTCTGTTTGTCTTGTTGGCATTTAACTGGGACCATGTGTGAGGAGCAACTGAAAATTTTCACCCGTTTGTGTCCTGGTTAGTTTTTACTGACCTCCTTGCNAGGGATGGTGCCACCCACAGTGGACTGGGCCCCCCCATATCAACCATCAATCAAAACAATCTCTCAGAGACATTGTCACAGATCAATCTGATGGAGGCAANTCTTCTTGAACTTCTGTCTTCTCAGTTGAATTTTGGTTGTATCAAGTTGACAGTCACTAAGACACAGTTTGTGTAGATTTCAGCACTTGTGTACTACTCCAGGATAGTGGTCTACATGACCAAGGCCTGGTCTTTCCCTTGTAAAGTGGATAAAGGGAGATATAGCAAGGAGGGTTAGCAACAGTAAATCTGCATGCCGTTAGTCAAGGGTACATAGGAAGATCAAATCCATGATAGGAATCTTTAAAAGCATCACTACTCTTACAGTTCTGAAATTCTGCACCTCACACCCAGAAGTCCTATATCTAATTTCAAAACCCATTGCTTTGCCTACATCAGAGAGTGAAGAGAGAGAAAAATGGGGCAAACTAAACATACAGCTTTGCATAGAATCTGCAGGGTTCTAACAGTTGGAACTGGGATAGGAGGTGATGGAGAGGTAAATGTTGAGGTTGAATCCCATGATTCTNGCTTAAGCAAACTGAAGTGTGGTCTACTGAGACAATCATGATTGGAGGAAAACCTGGCCCCAGGGAAACTCTTCATGACCTGTCTCTTGTTTGTCTTCTCTTGCTAAGATATACTCTGTTGACTGATGTTTTATTAAAATCTGACTCAGCTTTCTGGCTAGCTCTATTAAACTAGATATGATTATGGACACTCAATATTTTAAAAATAATTTCCCTTTGAAAATGATGTCCCCTCACCTCCAACTCCTAAACCCTCTTACCAAATAGCTTCCCAAAGATTCAAAACTCAATCAAGTGTTATTGTGACATATTGGAATGATCATGTCCTCAGTCATATGAGTATTAAAAATTGAAAGCTGATTATTTTCNCCATTAGTCATCCATCTTATAGCCCCAAACACATCTCTATGTTGTTTCTCTGTTATCGTCCCTACCAACNAATATGAAGAAAGGGACTTATGTGTTTTGAGTGCCCACAGCCATGCCTGGCACTTAGTAAGTCCTCAATAAATAGGTGGATGAATGAATATAGAACAATCAGTAAAATTGTATAAGACATGTAAATGAGTNTTCTCACGTATGTGTAATCCTTTTTATCTTGGAATTCCTACACCTCTTGGATCCACTTCATTGCGTGTACATTGACTGCCTTCTATTAATCTCTTCAGGCTGTTTTGTTTGAGATAGGGTCTCACTAATGTACCCCAGGCTGGTGTTCACATTTGTGACCCTCTCTCCTTAGTCTCATGCGATTTACAGGTGTAGACACCAGGCTTGGCAATAATAGGTTTTTAGACACTAAATCATGTCCGTAGGTTGTGAAAATCAAAAATGGAAGTTCCCCTCTTTCAAACGCTCAGGTTCTACTATTCAGAGCCATAGGTATCTCCCCCAACTGGGTAGCAGGTTTCAGGCAGGACTGCCGAGGTCTAATCTGAAATGAGAGGGGTCCACTGGGACCCGCTTGGGCACTTCCGGTATGCACTCNGTCCCACGTTTGCCCCAGTTCCTTCCCCTAGCAACCATTGCCTGGGCTGCCTCCAGGCTTGCGGCTCTATAGGCCTTGGCTCCCGGAGGCACGAGGCACTTGACCGTTAGTGAGACGGGGCTGGNGCTGTAGACTCTGACCCCTGGGTGCTCCTGGGGTGTGCAGTGCTAAGGCAGGAAGAGGAGGAGGAAGAGGAGGAGGAGGAGGAGGCCGTGACTGCCACAGCACAAGAGGTAAGCAGGCATCTGACCTGGGCCTTTACTTACGCCCGGGCTCCTTGGGAATATTCTCACAGGTATCCCGTCCTCCTCAGAGCAGAAATTTCCTCGTGGCTAATGGTCAACCGGGCCACAATGAACCATTCCCAGACTGAGATTTTAAAGTTTGGTTTTTTTTTTTTTTTTCCAGTTGTAAGTAAGTGATGTTTGCGCCCTTCGCAAAGCCTTATGGCTGTTTGACATCATCATGCACCCGCTGGTTTGTTCTAGTTTGCATCTCTGATACTGTGGTACAACATCTACCAAAAGTAACCTGGGGGAGGAAAGGGTTTATTTGGCTTACGTATCATGGAGAGACACCGAGGCAGAAGCCTGCAGACAGGAGCTGAAGTAGAGACCATGGAGGATCCCTGGCTTGTCTCTTAAGACTTGTTCATCTTCCTTTCTTCTGCAGCCCAGGCCCTCCTGCCTAGGGATGGCTCTGCTCACAGTGGTCACCAGCCTTTTAGGGTTGTCCTGCATCAATGAGCAGTCAAGAAAATGCCCCACACGTAGGTCCACAGGACAGTCCGATGGGAGAAGTTCCTCATCTGAGATCCCTCTTGCCCAGGTGTCAAGTTCACGACGGAAGTTAACTATGACCGAGTTTATGTGCACACGTATGACATGGTTTCTACACTATCTACCTTATACATTGTAAATTCTGGGTCAATACCCTGGGACACAGTAGTCCTGAGGTGATAACGGCAACAAATGAACGAAATAACCCTCTGCGCATGCTCAGCAAAGACAGCCACTGTAGGTAGGCTGCTCAGTGTTTGGCATGTGGAAAACTCACGCTTTGCTTTTGGGAACGTTCTGGAATTTTTTGCCTGGTTCTCAAGGGCTGGAATTACACGTTTGTAGCATAGCACAGATATACCCCCCCACACACACCTCAGTCCTCCTCTCCTCCTCTTCTCTTCCCGCACTCTTTGCACACGCTAGATAAACACCCTTACTACCGAGCTGTATCTGCAGCCCTCAATCCCTTGATTTTCCTCCGGATAATGCAAAGATCTTCAACACACTTTAGTTTGGATCATTTCCTTCCTGACATCTATGATATTATCTTGTATGTTAATTACATAGTTCTCCCTCCTCCTCCTCCTTCTAGCCATGTTGTGCTATATACTGAGACTGTCTCCTCTTCCTTCTCCTCCCTTTCTTTCTCTCCCCTCCCCGGTTCTTGCTAAATAAATTAATTTAATTCCCAATCTTCCCGCTTCACCGTCCTGAGTGCTAGAATTACAAGTATGCACCAACATGTCCAACTACATCTCACTTGTGTGTATATGTTATCCTGTTGGTGGAGCAGGGTGGGTGGGGGTGGTACATGTGTGTGTACATCCATGTGGAGGTCAGAGGACTAAGTACTTGTTCCCTGTTCTACCTTTTAAGACAAGCCTTCTCATTGGCCTGGAAGCTTACCAAGAAGGCAAGGCACGCTGTCCAATGAGCTCCAGGGACCCTCCTGCTTAGTTTAGTTTTACTTCATGCATAGTTGGTTTTACTTCATGCATAGTTGGTTTTACTTCATGCATTATTTCAATTTATTACATTTCAACCTTTATGTCGTGATCTGTGCATTTGAGATTGCATCAATTGACACCTCACTAGAAAATTTTATATAATTTATGCATTTGCATTTTATCTGATGCTCCCTCCTTCCAAGTTTCCATTGTTCATATTATAATTTTGGTTCTGTTGATGGATTCCATAATACCTTATATATGCACAATTTTGTGTGTAGTTTGGGAATTGAAGCCAGGGCCTTGTGTGTCCTACTCTACTATTAAACAATATACCTAGCCTCTTAATGTATTTAAACTTATTATTTTATTTATGAGCCTTTGATGGTGTTTATTGACCTCTACATATGAAAGATAAAATTATGTTTCACTTATCCATCTTCCATTTCCTCTACCTCCCTTTCTCCCTTTCTTGATTATTTTATTAGTGTTTATACTATACTTTCTATACTAGTATTTAGATTTTTGCTGTCGAAATAAAGGCATAGAAATAAGGTTCAGCTCTACAGTCCTAAGGTTCAGAGTTGCTTGACTAAGTTCTATATTTAATATATTTAATACTCTATTACTTTCTTCATTCCCAAGTTTCCCCCTTCTGATCTGTGCTGATGGGAATTATCATATATATATATATATATATGTATATATATATATATATATATGTATGTGTGTGTGTGTGTGTGTTATATAAATTATATAACATATTATATATATTTTACAAGAAAGGCTTGTGGGTGATATCTTTCCTAAGTTTTACTTGATTGAAAATGTTATAATATTGCTTAAATGAAAATTTGGTTTTGTATAAAATTCTTGAGTTGTTTTTCCCTGAAGAAATGCTCTGATATTTAAATGTTGCCATGGAGATGCATAAGGTTTCCTTGATAAGTTTTATACTTGTCTGATCAAAAGCAGGGGAAAATATCATTTTTACACTTTAATTAATACCAAGAGTAAGCAACATTTTTCTTTTGCTTATTAAATATTTAGTGATTTTGATGAGAGCATAAATAAATATCACTACAAAGTCAAAGCAGTTGGAGTAGCACACTGCTCTGTTAAAGGGGTTGGCAAATGGTAACCCACAGGCAGGCTCTGGCCTGCACCTGTATTTATGTGTCACTCTACGAGGTGACAGTGAATATTTTGAAGCTCATATGGTGACTGGTGTCACTAATTTTGAATCCCAGTTAAATGAAATGCTATCCTCTTTATAGTAGCAGGAGTATATAAAAATATGTAAAACAGAAGAAGCTGGGGGGGGTGGTTCATGTCATTAATTGCAGCACGCAGGAAGCAGGGGCAAGTGGATTTCTGTGACTTCAAGGACAGCCAGGACTACATAGTGAGACCTTAGCTCAAAAAAAAAATCTGTGTCCAATTATTATAATTTGTTACATTTTTATCAATAAGACATTTACAGAAACTTTTTTCTTATATGAGTACTTAAATAATATGCCCAGTTTTGTCTCTTTGTTCACAAAGCTGAAAATATTTACTTTGGTCTGTTTCTGGAAAACTTGGCAATTCCTTCTCTGTTGCAAGGGTAGAAAGACCTTGGTTCGGGATGATTTTTAACCCAGGCCCTGCCTCTCGGGGTCTATTTCTTTATCTATTTTGAGGTGTCCCTCAGGTCCATCNCTTCATCTTATTTCAAGGTGTGGCCCTGACATCAAATCCTTNAGTTCTCAGCTGCAGAGGATGGCCCTTGTGTGGTGAATTTTGGTAGTTTTTAGGTCTCAACTGAATTTTTTGTGTCCCCATGTCTAGTCACTGCATAGACTGTCTTGCTGACACTGTAAATGTCAGCTTCATACTCAACGTTAGCACCTCAAGCATTTCTGTCCCAGTGAAGACTCCTCTTGCCTCACTTGATTTACCCGAAGGACAGCTTGTTAACTAAGACCCTTTCTATCTTACACTGGTGTCTAGGCTTAAATTCTTGACTGTAGTTACAGAATACTTCCATACATAATCACTTTCTGTGTCATGTTAGACTTTCCTTAGTAATCAAAAAGACGTACCCTGTTTCCTCTCTCTGCTCCTCCTCTTCACCTCGTGTGTGTGTGTGTGTGTGTGTGTGTGTGTGTGTGTGTGTGTGTATGTGTGTGTGTGTTATACACATATTCTTCCACTGAGCTACTTGCACATTCAGCACAAGATTCCATTTTTCATATTTTACCCCCCCTCGTGTGTGTGTGTGTGTGTGTGTGTGTGTGTGTGTATGTGTGTATGTGTGTGTATGTGTTATACATATATTCTTCCACTGAGCTACTTGCACATTCAGCACAAGATTCCATTTTTCATATTTTACCCCCCCTTTTGTTTTTCCTACCATCTGCAGCTGAATGGTAGTATCTGGAAGTGACCTTTTGGTCTTTAGTAAATTTTGAAGTTATTTCAGTAGCTCAAGCTCTTGTTGTGTTGACCTTCATAAGGTCTTTTTGATGATCTTCAGAAAGGAAGTGATCCTAAGACTTAAAATTGTTAGCAGGGATGTAATGGAAACTAAAGTTGGAGTGTAAATAAACCCACCAGCATAAGAAAGGAGAAGTGATCTTGGAGAGGAATTTAGGGGATCTGGAGATTTATCACAAAGGGTAACTAGCTTAGTGCACATCTGGATGCTATGCTGTGTTCAAGAAATGCTCCCACGGTTTAGAATATTATGCTAAACCTTCTGAGAAGTTGGCAACTATATCTGCAGGTTTGGATATCAATACTAATANTTCTCAACTTGTCTTATATTAAAAATACAACATGATTATGTTTTTCAGAGTCAATTATTTCATAGTTTCACTTAGAAAACTAGATGAAGACATATATACCCATTGACCTGAGAGTTCGAAAACCAGATGAGGACAAGAAGGAACGCAAGCCAAGACAAAGGTAAAAATAAGATATAGTAAAATGAGGCTTGGTTGCTTTTTTTTTCTAGAGTAAAATTTCAACAATATATAGCTCCTGGGAAGCCATGGTGGGGATGTAGCTCAGTTGATAGAGTGGTTGCTTATCTATCATGTGTGAAACCCTGGCTCAGTCCCCAGCATTAACCTGATGTGATGGCACATGACCAATACTCTGGAGGTAGAGGCAGAAGGGTCAGAACTTCAAGATTATTTTTGGTTGCATATTGAGTTTAAGTTCAGTCTAGGCTGCATGAGCCTCCACCTCAACAAACAAATNAACAACCTTAAAATGTCATGAGTGGGGGGAAATGAGAACAAGGTATAATGACACATACGTATGAAAAATGCCATGATGAAATCTATTAGCTTGTCCTCTAACCTCAAAGTTAATTTCAAAATGTCACATGAAGATTTATTGAGGGTTCTGGATTTCAGAAAACCTTGGAGTGACCCAGGTAATACCTTCTTGGGTTGATCTTACCCTGATCTCACNTTGTGTCTTCTCAAGTGCTCTTTCAGTCCCATCCCGCTGCTGAATAATTACATTATTAAAGATAAGCAGTGCATGACCATGAGGAAGGTTTCATAACACGAGGGAAATTTAAAAAAAAAATCAAAGAAGCATGGAAGAAACAGTCCACATGGATGTAAAATCTCAAAGCTCTCACAAGACAACCAGAGAAATGAGAAATAGTCAACTTTTAAAAGTTAAAAATACCTAACATTTATAGAAAAAGAAATAGCTCTTGGAAATTAAAAATATAGTGTCAAGCCAGGCATGGTGGGGCACACCTTTAATCCCAGCACTCAGGAGTCAGAGACAGAAGGATCTAAATAAATAAATAAAATAAAAACATAATATCAGAAAGATAGTTGAGATAGGAAATAGGAGATGAAGGGAATGCATAGTTAACAAAATAAAATGGTCTCAATAAATCTCAAGTATGTTTCTAATAACAACAAACAAAAATGTTCTTAGTAAAAGGCAAAAGGTGTGTATAATTTGAAGGGAAACTAGTTAGTTAAAAGTAGTTTAAAATAATTTTGAAAATGTCAAACTGGAAACAGCTAAAATGCATGTTATGGAACATCCTGAAAGGTATAAGAACAAACAGATGAAAAAGAAAAGGATGGGAAAACATGTAAAGACATTATTGTAGTATCAAAAGAAAATATTATCTGCTAGACAAGAAGTCTCTAAAAGCAAAAGTGAAGATGAATAAGCTATAACTTTA
>LZPO01075981.1:19237-87048 GCA_001675575.1 Neotoma lepida | reverse complement strand
AGTGGTGCGGAGATAATGGGGTTAACAAATTAATTAGTATGTTTTTAATTAGCTCAGGTATAAACAATATTGGGCAGTGAAACCAGGAATGAGGGGGGAGTTTTGAAGCATTTTATTTGAAAAACTAGAATCTGATAATCAAACAAAGGACAAAGAGGAGAAAATGAGTCAATCCAAAATAGTAAGGCTGGATCACAGACTTGTTTATCTGAAACTGTAGCATCCAGGTGTAGTTGGTTTATTTCACTCTTGGGGAGCCACCCAGCTCCCAAATAAATACATGGAGACCTATTCTTACTTATGAATGTTCAGCCTTAGCTTGGCTTAATTCTAGCCAGTTTTTCTAACTCAAACTAACCTGTTTCTCTTCTTCTACATTTTGCCTCTGGACTTTTTACCTTTCTTTATTNTATATATCTGTCTTCCCTTTTTACTCCATGACTGATTGTGTGGCTGTGTGGCTGTGTGGCTGGGCCCTAGAGTCTTCCTCTCTTCCTCCTTTCCTTGTTCCTCCCTCTTTCTTCCTTCCCTAGCCTAGATTTCTTCTCCTATTTATTCTGTCTGCCAGCCCCGCCTATCCTTTCTCTTGCCCTAGCTATTGGCTGTTCAGCTCTTTATTAGACCAATCAGATATTTTAGACAGGCAAAATGACACAGCTTCACAGAGTTAAACAAGTGCAACATAAAAGAATGCAACACATCTTTACATCATTAAACAAATGTTCCACAGCATAAAATAATGTAATATATCTTAAACTAATATTCTACAACATCTAGGGATAAAGAGATCTGCATATTTATTCATGAAATGTTTTGTGGCAAGAGAATTAACATGCCATAGAAATATAAGAAAATAGTGAAAGGATGATTGACAGCCCATGCTTGAATGGATTATACCATTCTGTACTACCAAAAAACTAATTGTGTAGTTGCTGGAAATTTCTCCCTGTGGGATTCCCAATAACATATAGCAGTTAATTTTAACTTGTGTGTGTTTGTGTTTACTCCATGAGTGTTTCTGTGTGAGTGTGTGTGTGTGTGTGTGTGTGTGTGTAAAGTTGTTGTTTTTAACAAAATCTCATTCGATTTTACCAATAAAGACTCTGGAGCCAGATGCTGGGGTGAAAGCCTGCTAGCTCAGAGAGGCAGAGCAAGCGCCCAGCTGACCTTCCTTCTCTGCGATGTCCCAGAAACCTCTGCTCTCTCCTCCGCCATCTCAAACAAGACTCATCAAACTCAGTGTTCTTCCCTTCTCCTTCCAGTGCATCTCTACTCGTCCTCCTGACTCCCTCTTCCTCTCTATGGTTCTTTTTCTTGTTCACTTCCTGTCAACTGGTTGCTTGTTCCGCCTCTTGACCTCTGGTTGACTTTATTTAATCCTGTTTTTACAATATTCAAGCAGAAAGCTCTTGGAATAAAGGTGTGTACTAGGGCTGAGCCACACCACAACTAGAAACAGGTTTTTCCAGTAAATAATGCAATCTCAGAGTTCACAGTGTGATCAAACATGTGGTCAAGTATGTGTGTGTGGAGGCCAAAGATGCATGTCAGGTGTCCTCTCTTGCGCCCCTTACTTTTTGAGACAACATCTTTCACTGAACTTGGCATTCAGTGATTGACTAAACTAGCTGGCCAGCAAGTTCCAAGGACTGACTTACCCATCTGCACTTCCCCAGCGTGAGAGTTACTGATGTGCACCACCACACCAGCTTTTTGTGTGTGTGCTGGGCTCTGAAGTTAGGTCCTCATGCTTTTACAGCTGGAACTTTACCAANTGAGCCACCTCCCTAATCCAACTTTATCCTGTATTTCACGTTCATGCTTTTGAGTTAACAGATCACAAAAAGCAAAAGTACATTTTGGAGTTAGTGTGATCCCTAGTTTTGTAGATAACACCTTAACTTTCTTAATTTTAAGAAAATATAATATTTAAAGATTTCTATTCCAGATTAATTTGAGTTATGGTTTAAAATAATACTGTACTTTTCCTTTTATTAAGATTTAGTTATGGTGGGCATAGTGTGGTACATGGTTTTAATCCTAGCACTTGGGAGGCAGAGGCAGGCAGATCTCTATGAGTTTCAGCCTAGCTTGGTTTATATAGTGAATTCTAGGCCAGCTACATAGTGAGATGCTGACTCAAAAAATGAAAACAAAAAGATCTANTTGCATTTAACTGTGAATATTTAAATTTGAAGAACATTTAAGCCATGGTATGTAAAGCAAAAAGAATATAAAGAAGAAATTATAAGCTATGCTCTTCAGTATGCCATGAAAAGGTATCATATTCCTTATCTCTTGGTCTTTGCAAGTGATTTTCCATTTTCAAACATGCACCATTTGCTGCCGTTTGATTAGCTGGACACTTCCCGAACTTACGTTTTGGACAAGTTTTGTGAAGAACAGATACAGCAAGCCACCCAGGCAGTGGTACAACTTGAGGAGATCAGGACTAAGGCAATTGCAAAGATAGAAAGTACAATCTTAAAGGTAATTCTGTGATTTTATCTGTCCTGTTACTGTGTACTGAGTGAGCATTCCAAATTACATTCCTGAAAAAAGTTTTGGAAGTGGGCAATAGAGAGTCAAAAGTNGTTAATTAACCAACCAACTGGTATTATGTTTACTATGTCTACGAACTTTTTCGGGCATGATACAAAATGCAATGAAACATGTATACATATATTTGTATATGGATGTCTATGAGTGTATGAAATATACATATTTCTATTTAATTTCAAGATGCTTCCTATCTAGCCTGAGCTAACATATAAAGGGACTCTGATTACTTACAAAGTTCTTAGTGTTTATAAGATAAAGAAAACTCCATTGCTCGGGAGAAACATCTAGATGAAATGAGACTTAACTGAGGATTTTTATAAAGAGAATTCAATAATACAGTGAACAGTGTCTGCCAAGGCATTCTTAACCTGTGTGCTGCTGAAGATCCCCCTGTGTAAGCTCATGGAGCTGCTCGCCTGCCCGTCTACTCCTGTCTGACTTGCAAACCGACCTGCTTCTGAGATTCTAAACTTCATTGGCTTCAGAACATATAAGGACTCTCTCTTCTTGACAGATGTTTAAATATAGTGTAAATGTGAGATAAAATACTGGTGAAAGTTGATAAGATTTAGTTTTATATACTGCCCAGGCTAATTATGATAATATAGACTGCAGATCACCTACATTAACATAGGGAAATGCCATGTTTCCCAACTGCTTTATAAATTTTAGGTTGCAGAAAAGAAAGATATTCAAGAATTCTTTGAGTCAAAACCATCTGAAATTGACACAACACATTTTAAGCTGCCCCAATATCGGTGTTTATTAGAAACCAATTTGAGGTTTTTAAGGCTGATTGATTACCTGTTTCAAGAACTCATTCGTCAGCTCATGAACTCTGCAGTCAACCAGCTTTTGGAACTATTCATGGGTTCTTCTAAGATGCCATTTTCAAAGGAAAAAATGAATGAAAGTCTCATGAGGTGAGTGACACGTTTTGACTAATAAAGAGAAGTTATATTCTTGTAATGCATTACTAATTATGGAGAAAATATCCAAGAATTAAAGTTAGACTTTGAAAATCTTCCATGTAGCAAATAACTTACACTCATTTCTGTAATTCTTTTTTTTTTCTTTTTGGTTTTTCGAGACAGGAGTTCTCGTGTAGCTTTGGTGCCTTTCCTGGAACTCACTTGGTAGCCCAGGCTGGCCTCGAACTCACAGAGATCCGCCTGCCTCTGCCTCCCGAGTGCTGGGATTAAAGGTGTGCGCCACCACCGCCCGGCATTTCTGTAATTCTTATTAGCAATAATACCTTAATATTGCCCGTAAGTTGAAGAAATTTTCTATTTTTTTCTTTAAATTCTGAGTAGATCTGTTCCTGTATAAAGGGTAAAGTGCTCAGTGAAATTTGAATAAATTCTTAGTTTTCTCATGTGGAAATAAAGCGGAAATTTCCTCAGGAAGTGGAAATAATAATAATAATGACGATGTCATCATGTTGCTAATAAACACAGAATAAATACCTGACAGATAGTAGAGACCATCATGGGATCTGTATCTGTCTGTATTTTAACAATATTGATTTCTATTTCTATAATAACTAATGATGTTGAACATTTTTTCATGTGCTTGTTGGACATTTGTTCTTATTGAGGAAATGTCTGTTCATATTCACCTTTCATTTTTAAATCAGATTATCTGCCTTCTTATATGGGGTTGTAAGAGCTCTACCTGTTTATTTTGGATTTCAGGGATCATTTTTTCAGTTTCATCATGGTATTTCTTAGAGCAAGAGTTTTAACATTTGATTGGGATAAGGTTGCACATACCTGTATTCTCAGCATTCCAAAGGCTAATGCAGGAGGTTACTAAGTCAAAGCCAGCCAAGGCTGCAGAGTGAGTTCTAGGCTAGCCTGCTAGGGAGTGAGACCCTAGGAGAAAGAGAAAAAGAAAAAGGAGGGGAGAGGAAAGAAGTGAAGAAAAAAAGGAAGCTAGAAGAANATTAATTTTTATAAAAATCTACTTTGTTTCCCTCTCTGACTGTGCTTTAGGTATATCTCAGAAATCATTGCCTAATCCAAGGTCATGNAGATTTACATCTATTTGTCATGTCAGGGGTCTAAGATCATTTCCACATCATCATTCCATTGTCCCAGCATTATTGTTGAAGAGAAAAATACTTGTTTCTTCATTGAGTTCTTTTGGCAGTTGATAATCCAGCCTGCCATAAGTATATAGATTTATTTCTCAACTTCATTTTGTTTCCCTTGTTTGTATGTCGATTTTCATGTCAGTATCATATTGTCTTGATGACTCTACTTCCTATCAGGAAATTGTCAGTCTTCCAACATTGCTCTTTTTGTTTTTCCAATATTGTTTTGGCCATTCTATATGAACTTGCCAATTTCTGAAAAGAAAATAAAAAATAAATGACAACCAAGATTTTTATAGGTATTGTATTGACTCCATTGGGAAGATTTCAACAAGTTACTTTTTAAAACAAATCATTTCCCCCTTCTCTTTCCTCCCTTCCGTCTGTCACATGCACGACCTTGCTCTCTCAAATTCATGGCCTCTTTTTCTTTAATTGTTGGTGTGTCTGTGTGTGTGTGTGTGTGTGTGTGTGTGTGTGTGCACGCAACTAAATATATAAATACAATCTGCTCAGTTCATATAAAGTTACCTGTGTGTTTATGATGATTTTAGGGCTGACCACTTGATATTGGACACTCAATTGGGGGAAGACCTAGGGAAGGCCATTTCTCCAACTCAGTATTCCTCAGTGCCCTTAGTTCTTGTCTAGGTTGAGGCTCCAATAGCTGTCCGCTTTCCATGTAAGCATGTCTATGGTGTTTTTATTCATGTCTTATTTAGGTAGCCTTGCTCATGAGACTTCATAGGCATAGCCCACTTCTCTCACATTTCTAGAAGACACAATCTCATAGCAAACTTCCTATTCCTCTGACAATCATCCCTGAGCCTTAGGTGCCANAATTGAGTTGTAGATGTATCAGTTGGGATTGGGCACCACACATTCTCTTGTTCTCTGAATTTTGATAAGTTGTGGTTTTCTGAATGATCTCTGTTTGTTGCAAGAGAAGTTTCTTTGATTATAGGTGAGAACTACACTTATCTGTGGGTATAAAGATAGATACTTAGAATGTAGTTAGGGATTGAATTGGTATGGAAAAGTAACAGTGTAGGTTTACCTCCAACATCCGTGACTTCAATAGCACCAGGTAGTTGATTAGGTGTCTAATANTAGGCATGGTTTCTCCCTTGTTGAGCAGGCCTCAGGTCCAATTAGTGAGCTATTGGTCACTACCAAGATATGTGTGCCACTAATGCACCTGTAGGGTTTGTGTGCCATGCTGGTCATTGTGGTTCCTAGGCATCACAGGTGGCTAGGACTATCAGTTGCTTTCCTCCCTTGGAAGCTTGCCTAGCACCCTCTGGTACAATGAAAAAAAGTCTTGAGAGAGGAGGCTTTCATGTCAGTTCCAGCTCAGATCTTCTGGGTCCTGTATCCAAAGGTCATGTTGTCTTCAGCAATAGGGACTTAGCTTTAGCTTCTACCTGTAGAAGGCAACTAAGGGTGACAATAGCCTATGTTTTAAGAGTCTCTTGGACAACCCTGACAACAACTCAGAAGGGGGCTTCTCATGCCTGATGTTGGGGGTTTTGTTACATGTTCTGTGGCTCTTAGAGGGAGCATCATCAGAAAAGATGGGAAATTTTCATTTAAATTATATATGTATCTATAATACATACAGACATATTATTGTCTTAGGTAAATAGATAATAATATGATGGCTTATGACTTTTTTAGACATCCTTACTGTTATTTTACCCTCCTTCTTATGTATTTATCTCCCCCCTCACTAATTAATGCACACATTTCCCATTTTATGTTTCAAAGCATTTGTACCCTGTTATTGCTCCTCTCCCACACCATGACCCCCTTCACTCTCCTGGCTTCTGCAGTTACTCTAGGTTATATAATCATCTAAAGACTAGGAGCAAGGAACAANGGATGAGAGAGAACGTGCAATAGTTGTTTCTTTGGATCTAAGTTACCTCACTCATTGTATTTCCTAGTTCATCCAGTGGTCTGAAATTTCCATGACTTAATTTTTCTCTACAGCTGAACAGTATTTCATAGTGCATTTGTACCACATTTTTGTCATCCATTTGTTGAAGGGCACTTTGGCTCTTTCCACTTCCTAGCTGTTGTCAATGGAACAACAGTGAACATGGCTGAGCAAGTGTCTGTGGAGTAGAACATTGAGTCCTTTAGGCACATGCTGAAGAATGGTATAGCTGGGTCAGATAGCAGATTTATTTTCAGCTTTCTGAGAATTATCCATACTGATTCCCAGAGTGGCTGGACCAATTTGCAATCCTGTCAAGAGTGAATGAGGGCTCCCTTTTCCCCCACATCCTCTCCAGCATTTGTTGACAGTTGTTTTGTTGATTTTTGCCATTCTGACTTGGGTAAGATGAAATCCCAAACTTGTTTTGATTTGCATTTCCTTAATTGCTAAGGACAATGAACTTTTTTGAGATGTTTTTTAACCATTTTTATTACTTCTTTTGATAATTCTCTTTTTAGAGAACTACCAAAAGGCCATTTTTTAAAATGGGTCGTTTATTTGTTTTTGTTTGTTTATTGTTTTGCTTTAGGAATTTTATATTTAAAAAATCCAAAATGGATGCAAAGAACAATCATCAGGATGCAAGTGCCAGACACAGGCCAACCAAGAGGCTAGCTTTAAAAGTATGCCTTAGGACCATGAGGGACTTCATCACTATCCCATTTCACTTTAAGCTATGGCTTACACACAGCTGTTTTCCATTAACCTAGCTTCTGCACCCACAAACTATGGCACAGGTAGCTTAGTCTTGCAAGGCATCAGTTGAAGGACCAATCCATGTACCTCTAGGTCATTCTTTATAGTAGGTACCCTTGGCCAACGAGGATCCACATATGGCCTCAATTCAAGGTCCATGACGGACTGCCTTCACAATGTGTGAAATGGATTTTACACCTTGAAAACATGGCCACTTCAGCACAAACAGGTTGTGTCTTAATAATGATTGGTATACAGCACCATCCCACCCTTTTACATGCAGCTGAAAACAACGGGCTAGTGACAGAACAGTGCAGGCTAGCTATTGTTCAATCTATCGCCCATTAAATGAGTTAGCTAATTGTCACTTAGTTTACATAGTAAGGAAATTATGTATTGACTGGCACAAAAAGACTGNTTTCCCCCTTTCTGTCTCATTGTCTTCATTTCCTATGGTCTCTTCTTCATCTAATTTTTGTGGTTTGGCTAAACCTAGAAACTTGTCCATTTCTTTTAGGTTTTCACAGTATTCTCTTACAGCATCTTGAATTCCGTTGGTGTCTGTTGTTATGTCTCCATGTTTATTTCTGATTCTGTTCATTTGGGTTGTCTTCCCTTTGTTTAGTTGGCCAAGAGTCTATCAATCTTATTTATCATCTCAAAGAATCAGCTCTCAGATTTGCTGTTGTTTTTTTCTTTGTTTCTATTAAGTTTGGCTCTGATGCTTATTATTTATTGCTATCTAGTGGGTTTGGGTTTGGTTTGTTGTTGTTTTGTCAACGTTTTGAGTTATATAATCGAGCAATTCATTTGCTTGTATTTTCTGGTTGTTTTTAAATGTAAGCACTTAAAGCTATAAATTTCCATAATGGAGGATATTTTTACTTAATATAGAGTCTAGAGAGTGAAATGTGAGACTCTTGAGATATTTTATTTTTCCAATATCTTTGCATGGGATCTAGTCAGACCCATTTTGGATTTCTACATTTAAAAGAGATAGGCTCTCCTGGCTTGTAAAAGAAGGTTCCTGAGGAAAGGAACTCATTGCTCAGAGAACCCCATTAGTTGTTACAGTTGAGGATTCCATAACATTCCTTTCTGTGTANATTTTGAGAAAAGGTCTCACTATGTACTATGAGGTTTGCTTTGAATTCATTGTGTAACCTAACCTGGACTCAAACTCATGATCCTCCTGTACCATTTCCCTGAGTGCTGGAGTTGCTGATATGTGCCATCAGACCATGCTTAGAGCCACTACTTTTATCTTTGGAAACTATAATGTATTCAGCAAGGCTTCCTGAAGCCTCTCTGTATTTTCTGCATTTCTTTGGGCCTTCAGTATTGAATAGTTTCTGGGATCTGCCTCCTGTCCCCCTCCCACTCCCCACCCCCCATTGTTTGAATCAATTTCAATATATTTTTCTCCCTCTCCCCCTTCTCTCTCTTGGTTTTAGGTCTTTTGAGACTGACTGAGTTACTCTGTGTAGCCTCAGCTGTCCTAGAACTCACTCTGCAGACCATGCTGGCCTCAAACTCANAGANATCTGCCTGCCTCTCCCTTCTAAGTGCTGGGACTAAAGGCATATGCCACCACCNCNCAGCTAATTTTTTAGTGTAGATACTTTGAGCTATAAATTTCCCTCATAGAGCTGGTTTTAATGTGTCTCAAAGCTGGTGGTCATGTCAGAGGAGCAGCAGGTGGCAACTGAACTTTGGGAAATCAGCCCACCAGGAAGCAAAGCACCCACTGATGGGTGAACCTTGCATAGGCAAGGCCCTGAGGGCTTTGGCTCCAGAATGTCTCTTGCTACTGCTGTGCCTTTACATGTTTATCACTGCTGATTTTCCCTGGTATCTAATATGGCGTGAATGGGAGTGGGGGAATCTCTGCTTTAATGTAGTGTGATTATCTCATGGAAATATCCCATTCTACTGGGCATTTTTATCTGTGGATTATTATTAAGTTGATTTCCTCTTAAGCTGTACTGTTTAATTGAAGCAGTGATTTTATACAATAATAATGTTAGTCTAAATAGAATTTTGATGATTAAGGGTTTTAAACAACTATAGTAAGGTATTATGATAGAGGTTAGTTTAGTGGGAAAATTAATATAGGTAAAGGCAGGATATGATGTTGCCTCTGATAAAGTAGGGACTGCAGAGGATAGAAAATAAGACCAAGGAAGTGTCATGCAGCTGGGACTTATGAGTTTCTCTTGAGGAGCCATGTAGACTGTGGCTTAGGTTAATGATTAAGGAAAACAAGTATGTCCCAGAAGCTAGGTTAGCTCAAGTTCTTTTAATCTTAATATTGGAAGAGATGTGTTCATGGGTTTTGGTATGCATCATAGCTAAAACAAAGCTTTAAATAATGACTTAAGGTTAGGTTAAGATGTTTTGGTTAATAGCTTTGAGGTAGAAAATCTTGGAGAACAATATAAAGTTTAGAAAAGCAGTTGAGTTAGGGATTTATTGAGGTCAAGAAACAAGAATAAAGACACTCTGGTTATTATCAGCTGACATGCCTTTCTTGCTAGGATGGGTTGGAATCAAGGGTGATGATTAATTCTTTGAAATCATTTCTGCCCTCAGTTTCCTGATATAACAAAACTGTTGATGAATGTGTATGCACCCTGAGGATTTAAAGTAGAGATCACTGATTGTTTTTCATCTATAAAAGTTTAGATTTGTGTTTCTTTTAAAATTTTTTATAAGACTACTTTTTGAGATAAATAATAAAGTGATTGAGCCTTTCTTTGAACCACAAAATGCAGCCTGCTGATAAAAGAACTGGCTGAGAAAAACACCTTGCTTGCTTACACTCTGATAATCTATAACAAGTTTCTTGGACATGAATGGATGTGGGTTCTTGGAGATAATTCGTTTTTCCCCTATAATATGTAAAATGTTTAATCATGTAAGGAATATGGAAAACATGTTTGTTACTTGTATTCATTGCACTCGTTAACTTAAAAAATAGAATGTAACCACATTGTAATTTTTATACTGCTTGAAAGATTTTGCTGGAGTATATAAGCTGTAATGGAAAAAATAAAGTTAGAAGGAAGATATCTAGAGAGACAGAAGGGATATATCTAGATAGAAGTAAGAAAAGAAATGAAGAAAAGAGAAGATGATAGACCTTAAATATGTATGTGTGTGTGTGTGTGTGTATTTCCCCTTTCTTGCTGGCCCCAGAGAGTTAAGTTTGCTCCCTCAGATAGAAAAGTCAAGTTGAGTGGTTAGTTTGCGGACTCTGTGGACCCCCCTCAATATCTGAGCTGCTGAAGACTGGTCCTCATGGCAGCAATATCCCAGGTTTGTTTTGTTTGTTTGTTTGTTTGTTTGTTTGTTTGTTTGGTGTGTGTGTGTGTGTGTGTGTGTGTGTGTGTGTGTGTGTGTGTGTAAGTAAGTATGTATGTATGTGTGCTGTTTTCATTTTCACTTAATTTTGTGCCCTCCTATTGATTTCTGGCCTACATAATACAGATCTGTCCCCTGTGATGTTCCTCTGGGTTAAGGTTATTCTCCAATGAAGTTATTCTCCAATCTGCAGATATTTGAAATCTTTTTAACACTTCCTGGATTTCCCTGTTTCTCAATTGCTTGTTTTCTCCATACAGCAGGGATTGTGCATGCAAGGGCCTGTGCCAGTCTGGGGAGATCCCTAGGTCCACTTGGCCTCCACTCACACTAACACAAACATATGTTAGCAGCTTCTGATCTCCTGTGGGTCCTTACAACTGTTGGACCATTTGGATCTTACTTGCATGTTTTGGAAGTGGCTCCTCTGTTAGTTTTTTATGGGGGACTTTAGAAACCTAATTTGATTTTGAATTTTAAACCAGCCAAAGAGNTTCTGTCTCTTGAGAAGGAAAACAAGATGGTTTGTGTACTTGATCCCATACCTTAAATTACATTTATACTTACTGTGTTAATTTTGCAGTAGTTTTGATCTTTCCCTTTTGTCNAGTTTTCTGTTTTTCTAACTTGGCTTTTTAGGTAGGACCAGAGGGTTCTGGGTGTACTCGTCTCTTATTTCCCATCAGATGCCCTCAACCTCCGTGTGTTGGAATTACCTTTTTTTGGTTTGTTTATGAGTTCTCCATCTTTCTGACTACAGTGGTTCAAGTCATTTCCTTTAGGGACAGAGAAAGTAATTTATCACAGAGCACATGTGAGGATGAATGAGGCTCTGGGTTCAGTCCGCAGCCCCTTGTTGATGGACANTCCCTACAATATACTCTATTTTTCTATCCTCCCCTAGTTCAGACTTAACACCATGATATTTTCCATTTTGTTCCTCTTCCTGCTAAAGTGAGGTATTATTTTTATGAGGTTGAAGTCTGTATAACATAAAAGATGTCATCTGAAGTGTGCTGCTCAGTGTCATCACATACTTTCACAGTGTTGTACGGCCACCACCATCCACTTCCAGAGTCTTTTACAAAAACTCCACATTACCCTCCCCTTTCTAGCCTGGCAACCTTTCTAAGAATTGATTCATTCTAGGTACCTTGCATGTCTGGAATCATAAATATTGCTCTTTTTGTCTGGCATATTTCATTTATAGTAATATCTTTAAGGCTCATCCATGTTGAAGCATGTATCAGAATGTAACTCCCTTTCAAGACTATCTGTTGGCAGTCCATTGTACTTCTCCACTGATGTGTTAGACTTCTCCCATGTGGACTATGGTTAGAGTGCAGCTATGCGCACTGATTTGGAACATCTGAATGAGCACCTCGTTTCAGTTCCTTGATGTGCATACTTAGAATTTCTGGATCATATAATTCCACATTTAACATTTTAAGAAACATCTCTATAGTTTCCCACAACAATAGCTGCATCAGTCTAGTGTATAGCAGGAATGTACTAGGTTCTAATATTTTTACCAACATGGATCCAGTCCAGTGAGTATGAGGTAATCTCTTGTGATTTTGATTTGTTTTCCTAATTATTAGTGATTTTAAGCACCCTTTCTTATGCTTATCATCTGCTTGTACCTCTTTGGAGAAAGATCCAGCCAAATAGTTTTCTTTTCCTATTTGTCTGTATGTGTATGTTTGGATGTGCATGTGCACGCATGAGTGGGTGCTGATGTCCATGTGCATGGCACCTACATGTGGAGGTCAGACCTTGGATGTTTGTCCTCAGGTGCCTTCTACCTTTTTGTGTGAGACAAAGTCTTTTATTGGCCTGGAATCTTACCATGTAGGTCTGGCTAGTTAGCCTGCAGGTGTCCAGGGGTCTGTCTGTTTCTCTGTCCTATCTTGCCACCACTGGGAGTATAGATGTGTTCCACTCATGCCTGGCTTCTTATGTGGGTCCTGGCAATTCAAATTCAGATCTTCACACTTGCAAGTGTGAAGTCCTTGTGAAGGACTCAAGGACTNAGTCATCACCCCAGCCCTTTCCCACGCCGGTAACTTTCTCACTTGCTGTTTCTTCCTTTCTTGCTTGCTAAGTTTATACAGTCTCATATTAAACATTAAGATACGTGATTCCAAAAATAAATTCCCTCCCATTTCTTAATCTAGAACAAGGAAGATCTTTTCTAGAAAGATATCTTGTGATGATGAAGAATTCGTTAATTCAAACATCCTTTCTCCTCCTGTTCAAAATTCAGAACNCAAACCAGACACTGATATTGATGTGGTAAGATGCACCTTAGAAACATTAAAATAAATTGTGATACAAGATGGGTAGCAAATATCAGAATTAAAAATTCAATTAATGATTGTTTGCCACACACACACACACACACACACACACACACACACACACACACACGACTTTTTCTCTCATTGTAAAAAGCTGTAATAATGCCTATCCCAAATTTCCCAATGTGACATTGATTCACATTTTATTTATTTGCTTTTTTTGACATGTAAATATAGTTATAATTTATAACACTATTTAAGCTTTATTATCACAAATTAAATGTCCTACTATATTTTGTTCTTGTCTTGTGGACACATTTGCTAAATTAGATTTTAAATAGAAGGCAAGTGGAGATGGGTTTGAGGAAAACATATGCACCGATATTTGAAGTAAACATATGTATGAGAACTCGGGAGGAGACCGAAGAGAAGGATCAGGAGTCTGAACAGGGCCTTGACGAGACTCTGTCAAGTGACGATTATGACCTGTCTGAAAACAGAAGTTCTATGAGAAATTCAAGTGAAGACCCGCTCTCCAGGTACACTCAGCCGAGCAAGTTCGGTACCCTCCTCAGACGCATCCTTTCAGGTAAGACCGGAAGAAGCAGACTGGCAGCCGGAAATAATTAATGTACACCTTATTAGTTTGTATAGTGGCATGTTCATACNTGCTGAGGCGAGCGGTGATAGAANGTGATTCATAACCTGTGGCACATGCGAGTGATGATATCAATTTCATCTTGATATCATCTCTCTCTCACCCAGGGGCTTCTGGGCCCTCCTTAGCACCATGAGCTCACCTGGAATGGCTGCTAAAGGTGCAAATTCCTGAGCTGGGGTGCTACTCAGTGGTAGAGTGTTTGCCTAGCATGTGTGAGGCCCTGATTTATCTCCCAGATCTGCAATAAAGAAAAGAAGACACTTGGGGACTCTATCTGAGACTTCCTTTCTTGGTTGGCATCAGAGTCTGGGGTCCACTGATGGAATATCCCTTTCAGCCGGTCTCTATAGTTGACTCTCAGGATATTTAGAAAATACTAATATATATTAAGTTGTTATCTAGCATTTTAAAATGTTAATCAATTTTTACTTTCTCTTTCTCTCAATGAATTCTAATAGACACAGGACTCCTGCTTGAGTCTGAGCAAGGGCACATCTATAATAAGTAAGTACAAGACTTTTTTGTAAGTAGATGTATTTTGTTGGGTACTGTATTCCCTTGAATATACTTTTATTTATTGTTTTCTCTCAGATTTTCTCAATTCCCAACAAACCTCTTTATACAACCCAACAGACTGGACTTTTCAACACAATTCCAAAATGTGTTAGCAACTATAGAACAATATATAAGTAAGTATTTNAAAGGCTTAGTGCCTTCTTTGGCAATCCTTTTAAAACTGATTATTATCTGATGCTCTTAGTCAGTGATAAATAAGAGACCATGAATTCTAGTGTTTAGGACCAAGCAATGTTAATTTGGAATTATTTGAAGGGGTGTGTGTGTGTGTGTGTGTGTACATATCTGTCATATATCTGTCTCTTATACACATCTAGATGAGTCATTAGGGTAACTTATGGGCTGTAGTCTCCCAGTGGTAGTTGTTCAGTCCATGAGAGTGGATGTCCCAGCAGCCTCAGTTGGCTATTGGAGTCCCAGGGATGTCCTAGACAGCTGCTGGTCTTCAAAGAAGTAGATTCTAATACCAGGGAAGGAATGCCTCAGGAACAGGATAGATGAACTTGCCAGTGACAGTGACATCAAGCAGGCAAAAGCAAAAGCTTCCTTCTTCCATATCCTTTTATGTGGACTGGCACTAGGAGGTGCGGCCCAGATTTAGGGTGGGTCTTTCTACCTCAAATAATCCAATCAAGGAAATCCCTCACAGATGTGTTTAGCTGTTTGGCTTTTGGTAGATTATAGACTATAGACATAGTCAAATTGTCAACCAAGATTAGCCTGCATGCATATAAAGAGAATGCATAGAAGATAAGAATTGGGGAAGCAACTGGAGGTTTGAGTTATTTGAATTTTATTTCATAGCATTGCAAAGATCTTGTTTCCACCTTGAATAAAATTTAAATGATTATTTTCAGCTATATGTATATAATTTGAGATTACATGGCAGTGATTTCCTTGGCCAAAGAATTTGTTCATTTCTCACAATAAGTTTTAGGGGGAAAAATTAAACTAATAGGACCCTTATCAACTCAGTTGTCATATAACATAGTTTGCTAAGTTCAGGCACCTATAGTTCTGCCCCACTGCCTTCTAGCTTTTAGCATTACACACTTGTTTTGCCCAGTAATTTATCACCTGGAGTTAACTACTTCTCTATAGAAATTATAGACATGGATCATTCTGTACTAATGTTCCTTAAACTTAAGGTAGGGAGATTAATTATGAAGAAGTAGGTCTTCTGTCGGTCTTTCTGTAGATAGATTTCTTTTGCCATTTAGATTTTCTTTCCTTCTTTTATTTTTAGGTCTTTATTCCTTGGGTTAAAACATCTGACCACTTCCATGTCTTTTTTNCTCAATATAAAATGTTCTTGTTAATCCTCAGCAGAGGAGACACGGAGCAGAAGGGAGTTGTATGTACAGGGGAGGCAGGCTAGGGCCTGTCTATACCAGAATAAACCAGTTATTTCCCCCCCGCCGAAAAATGTTTGTCATTCGATGTTTTTGAAATTTTCATTATAAGATATATTGAGGCTTCTATGAAAGTCACAAGCATAGTAGAACATTCTTGTATGCTTTTCACATGCTCTCTCTACCATACTGTGATCATCAGAATTGCACGACCAGCTGTACAGTAGAAATGACAGACTTCAGCTGCTTCACTGATGTCAATTTTCTGTTCCAGGATCCAGAGTCCATAGTTCACATTTCATTTGGCTCTTGAGTCTTCCGATCTGTGAGAGTTCCTTTTCTTGTCTTTTTTTTTTTACCTTAAGGGATTTTTTTTAGTGTACTAGTTAGTTATCACATAAAGATACATCAGTTTGGTTTGTCTGCTGTTGTTACAGGATGAGTTTTGAGATGATACATTTGGGACAGGAATATTGTAATAGTTGGGCATCCTTTCACTGTCTCAGGTCAGTATCCCAAGAGGTTGCACATCTTGTTACTAGAAANGCTAATCATGACTACTTGGCTAAGGTGGTCCTGGGGAAAGTCATAAGATAATACAAATATCATGTTTCTGCTAAAAAAAAAAAATGCACCCATTAATTTTAGTGGAAAGTCCTGCACTAGTCAACCGTGACTTCCCAAAAGGAGTTTCTGTTTCTCTAATTCCTCACACATTTGTCACTCAGGATTCTTGTATAAGGAATAGTTGTCCCCCTCTTCTGTTTACATCTTTGCTATGTGTTTAATTGTATTTGAATACTTAGGTTATGTTTTCAGTAGAGCAGGATTACTTTATCCTTACCTGTGGTGTGTGAAGCTTTCTGGGTTTTCCTAACCTTTGCCAATGTTGTATTGTCAGTCTTTAAAACGTTCTTTTATCAAGTCTTGGAGAGATTAGGGATACAAGGAACTTACCTAAGCATATAAAGGCAATTTACATCAAATTGACAGCCAATATCAAAGTAAATGGAGAGAAACTCAAAGTGATTCCACTAAAATCAGGAACAAGACAAGGGTGTCCATTCTCTCTATGTCTATTCAATATAGTACCCGAGGTTCTAGCTAGAGCAATAAGACAAAAGGAGATTAAAGGGATACAAATTGGAAAAGAAAGAGTCAAACTTTCACTATTTGCAGACGATATGATAGTATACATAAGTGACCCCAAGAATTCTACTAGGGAACTCCTACAACTGATAAACACCTTCAGTAATATGGCAGGATACAAGATTAACTCAAAAAAATCAGTAGCCCTTCTATATACAAATGATAAATGGGCCGAGAAAGAAATCAGAGAAACAACACTCTCTACAATAGCCATAAATATTAGAAAATATCATGGGGTAACTCTAATCAAACAAATGAAAGACCTATATGACAAGAACTTTAAGTCTCTGAAGAAAGAAATTGAAGAAGATATCAGAAAATGGGAAGATCTCCCATGCTCTTGGATAGGTAGGATCAATATAATAAAAATGGCAATCTTGCCAAAAGCAATTTACAGATTCAATGCAATCCCCATCAAAATCCCAACACAATTCTTCACAGACCTTGAAAGAATAATACTCAACTTCANATGGAAAAACAAAAAACACAGGATACCTAAAACAATCCTGTACAATAAAATAACTTCCAAAGGCATCACCATCCCTGACTTTAAGCTCTATTATAGAGCAATAATCATTAAAAACAACTTAGTATTGACATAAAAACAGACACATGGACCAATGGAATNGACTTGAAGGCCCTGAAATTAATCCACACACCTATGAAAACCTGATATTTGACAAAGAAGCCAAAACTGTACAATGAAAAAAGAAAGCATCTTCAACAAATGGTGCTGGGATAAACTAGATGTCAACATGTAGAAGATTGCAAATAGATCCATGTCTATCACCATGCACAAAACTCAAGTCCAAGTGGATCAAAGACCTCAACATAAATCCAGGTACACTGAACCTGATAGAAGAGAAAGTGGGAAGTAGCCTTGAATGCATTGGCACAGGAGACCACTTCCTAAATATAACACCAGCAGCACAGACAGTGAGAGCAACAATCAATAAATAGGACTTTCTGAAACTGAAAAGCTTCTGTAAGGCAAAGGACACAGTAAATAAGACAAAACGGCAGCCTACAGAATGGGAAAAGATCTTCACCAACCCCACATCTAACAAAGGACTGATCTCCAAAATATTTAAAGAATTTAAGAAACTAGACATCAAAATACCCAATAATCCAATTAAAAAATGTGGTACAGATCTAAACAGAGAATTCTCAACAGAAGAATCTCAAATGGCTGAAAGACATTTAAGGAATTGCTCAATATCTTTAGTCATCAGGGAAATGCAAATCAAAATGACTCTGAGATACCATCTTACACCTGTCAGAATGGCTAAAATAAAATACACTGATGACAGCCTATGTTAGAGAGGATGTGGAGTAAGGGGAACACCCCTCCACTGCTGGTGGGAGTACAAATTTGTACACCACTTTGGAAATCAGTATGGCAGTTTCTCAGAAAATTGGAAATCAATCTNCCTCAAGACTCAGCACTACCACTCGTGGGCATATACCCAAAGGATGCTCAATCATATTACAAGGACACTTACTCAACTATGTTCCTAACAGCATTATTCGTAATANCCAGAACCTGGAAACAACCTAGATGCCCCTCAACCGAAGAATGGATAAAGGAAATGTGGTACATTTACACAGTGGAGTATTACTCATCTTTAAAAAAGCAATGACATCATGAAATTTGTAGGCAAATGGATGGAACTAGAAAAAAAATCATCCTGAGTGAGGTAACCCAGACCCAGAAGACAAACATGGTAAGTACTCACTCACAAGTGGATACTGGATGTAAAGCAAAGGATAACCAGAACACAATCCACAGCTCCAGAGAAGCTAGGTAACAAGGAGGACCCTAAGAGAGATGTATGGATTGCCTTGGGAAGGGGAAAGAGATGAGATCTTCTGGGTAAATGGAGGGGGGAAGTAAAGGGGAGGCGATGGGGGATGAGAACATGAGGGAATGAGATGGTCAAGTTGTGGGAGGGATGGAGTGGGAGAGCAATGAATGAGATATCTCAATAGAAGGAGCCATTATGGGGGTAGGGAAAAACCTGATGCTAGGGAAATTCCCAGGAATCCACAAGGATGACCCCAGCTAAGACCCTAGCAATAGTGGAAAAGGTACCTGAATTGGCCTTCCCCTGTAATCAGACTGGTGAATACTCTATCATCATAGAACCTTCATCCAATAACTGATGGAAGCAGATGCAGAAACCCACAGCCAAGCACCAGGCTGAGCTACAGGAGTCCAGTCGAAGAGAAGGAAGAAGGATTATAGGAGCAAGGGGGGGTCAAGATCACTACAGGGAAACCCACAGACAGATGACCTGAACTTGTGGGAGCTCACAGACACTAGACTGACAGCTGGGGAGCCTGCATGGGACTGAACTAGGACCTCTGTATGTGGGCGACAGTTTTGTAGCCTGGTCTGTTTGTGGGACCAGGATATATCCCTGGTACATGAGCTAGCTTTTTGAAGCCCATTCCACACGGTGGGATGCCTCTCTCAGTCTTGATGTGTCGAGGGGGAGGGGTACTTGCTCCTGCCTCAGCTGAACATGCCAGGCCTTGTTGGCTCCCTATGGGAGGCCTTACCTTTTCTGAGGAATGGATTGGGGTGGGTTGGGGGAGGGGAGGGGGGAGTCGGAGGAGGGGAGGGAGCAGTAGTTGGTATGTGTGGTTGATATGTAAAAATGAATAAAAAAATTTTAAAAAGAAAAAGAAAAAAAGAAAAAAGTTCCTTTATCCATTTCAAATAGGGAGGTAGTATTACTACATTTTGTTGATTTCTGCTTCACTAGGAATTGATAGATGATTCATATTTCCTTATCCCAGTTATCCATCTGTACGTTTGTCCAATGTTTACCTGCTGCTGTGTGTGAGAGATCTTTTAAGTGTGCTAGGTCAACTCTGTTACCAGCTGTAAGATTTGCAAGCATTTTCCTTTCTTTGTCTTAGCTTCTCATTTTCTTTAATAGAAATAAGCTACCTGATTTTATAAACTCCCAACACATTGATTTATTTCTACCGTGCGTATGCTTTTGGTTTTGTGTCTAGAACTCCCTTAATTCAGGGTCACACTATTTTCCCCTAGGAGTCCATACTCTATGTTTAGATGTAGGCTTCATCTTGAATTGATTTGGGTAAGCTGTAAAGTATAGGTCCAAGTTTCCTTTCTTTGTTGGGGGTGAAGGGAAGGGTCTACAGCCATCTAAACTGTCAACTCCTTCCCAGTTTTCCCAGTAACCCCTTGTGTTTGTTGTCATGTTTGTGTACTCAACAGCGGTATGACACTTTCCACACAGAAGATAATATTCTCAGGTTCTATTTTCAGCATGGCTGCTCCTACCACAACTCATTGTCTGTGACAGTTCCTTCTATTTATAACATTAAACACAAACCTTTGCACATGTCTGTGAGTCCCTCCATCAATACAGAACAATGTCTGCTCATTAAGTCACTCTGTCAGTTTTTAACAGGACTAGATGTTGTGGTTAATTTTAAAGTGTTGCTTCCGAAAGCCTTCTGGAAATCCTAACTGTTCAATGCTATGTTCCAGCCACAATCATTCCTTTTCACCAAGAGCCTCGCCTGTCTACCTTTATTGATTTGGCTTCAGCTCCGAATTTACCTAATAAGACAAAAAGTGTAATCAAATATAAGAAGCAGATCCGATGGCCAGATTTCTATATCCTCTTTGAAACAGATGCTGATTACCAAAACAAAGTAAGTTTCGAAATAGTGTGTCTTAAAAGTGGTTGGTAAGGGAGCACAGCCCCACTGAAATTATTATATGAACATGATGTATAGAAAACTTCAGAGCATCCTAATTCATGGCAATGGGAGAATCATCCCAGTGTGACTCTATACTTGTTTTCCCTGTGGTCTCTGATCTCTACTTACAGTTTTTCAAACTTCCACTGTGGAAATGAGTTTTCTTCCTTACAGTTCTTTTATAACACTGGCTTGCCAATATGTTGACTTGCCATTCCCCAGCCCTTACCACCTAACCGTATATTTTTGTCCAAATTGACAGTAGAATGCAATTATCTCAGCAGATTGTGTCTAGATTCTGTCCTGTCCAAAACAACTATGTCTTAAGAACTAGGTGAAGTCATAAATACATAGGACTGGCTTTCTCTGGGGCTATATGTTAAGAGCAGACACTTAAAAATTGGGTGACAAGCAGTGAAACAGATGGCCGCTCTCTGTAATACATAGTTCAATTAACACCTTGATTACAAAGTTAAATATCTGAGTAGGCTTTGCATAAAAGTCAAGTGTTAGTTATCTTAGTCTTGTTTCCAGCATATTTCAATATTTAATTCCAGCTCCAAACAGAATAAATTGTACAAAGACCATTATTTAACAGAAACTATCAGCTTGCCAACCTATACATTTCTACACCTATGATAGAAGTTTAGAGTAACATTTTCATTCCCAATTTGAGTGTGCTGACTACTGTATCAATTTCATTCATAGATTGTGAGTCTGCTGACGATTATTGGTAATTCAATGGGCCTGGTTAGTGATTACAGCTGCAGGTTTCTGAAGTATTGCTACATGGTAGAAAAGGCCAAAGTCATGAGTCGGAAACTGCCATTTATGGGGATCCTAACATCAACAGAGTTTAAAGCTATAATACATAAATTCAGAAGCTACCTAAAACAGATTGTGACAATGGCTATTGAGATGCGTCTTGGAATTTTTTGCGTGAAAAGTTTGGATTATCAATTAACATGCTTACCATATATCGATAACATCATAGAGATGAGCTACAACCTGTTACGTTATGCAGTTGAGGAAAAAAACACAAATCTATTGGAAGTAAGTCTTTAAACCTTTTGTTTTTCATAAGATTTTGGATTAGATTATAACTTTAAGATACACACTCAAAAATACACAGAAGTATTATCCTCAGAAGATTCAAAAGTGGTGTGATTACATTTGCTTCTGTTTTTAATCTTTATCTTTGTGTGTGTGCATTCACATATGTGAATGTGACTTGCATGTGTGCTGTGGCATGCATGTGGAGGTCAGAGGACAACTTCAGGTGTTACCTTGTCTTCCTCTTTGTTTGAGATCATGTCTCTTGTTTGTTTAGGATAAATCAGGCTAGAGGCCCTTGGGCTTCAGGGAATTCTTCTATCTCCACTTGATCTGGCCCTAGGAGCCCTGGGGTTACAGACATGCTTGCTACTGTGTCTGGTTTTACATAACTTATGAAGATCCAAACTTGAGTCCTCACAGTGCATAGCAAGTGCTTTACCCAGCACTTGAGAATTCCCCAGCACCCACTTGAGAACTGTGATCACAGTGAAGTCTGCATCCCATGTCACTCTCCATCTTCTGTTTTGTCTTTTTAACATGCATCACTATCTGGCAGTATTTTAGATGTTTGTTTGTTCATCATGCCCTCAGTTAGAACGTAAGACCTANCACGCTAAGGAGTGGCTGTGATGATCTTGGACCACTGATGGGTTTTCAGTGTGTTCTCTTATGGGGCAAATTTCTAAGACCACAGTCACTTGAAGCTTCTGTGAAAAACTATGAGTATGTAAACATCTGGAGGCACCCTAAATTTAAGTTTCTAGGACAAATATGGATCCTAGCATGCTAGTCATTGTCTATACCAACATCCTCAGTAATACCCTAGACCTGCTTAAAGACTAGAACTTATAACAACTATCATTTTTTCCTTTATTTATCCAGACCACCAATACTTCTTAAACCTAAAGTTAATGCTAGCTGCTGACTATGCCTCTGCAATATAATGGTGAGAAGACAGCATCACTCTTGCACATACAGAGTCCAATGTAGCATAGAATCTTATCAGAAGGATCTAACAGAGCCTGGGTGGGCCCAGAATAATTTTCAAGAAAAATGTTAATGACTAAAGGAGAAGCACAGTGGTGTGGAAGCACTGGGTTGACAGGCAGGATATTTCAGGCAAATGTTAATTTAACTAGATTCTGTTACGTATGACCCACCATGACCACCAAAAGAAATGAACTGTGACTTACACAAGTTAGAACTAATTTCTCTGTCAGATAATAGTACATACACAGAGAGACAACCTAGGGTCACTGTGAGACTCCACATAGTCATTGAGAATACTGGCTGCTTTGGGCTCACTGTGCCTTCTCCTAAGCACCTCTAACATCACAGCCCTCTTCTAGGCAGCAGGGCAGAAGAAGGCAACATGCCTGTTATGGGTCTAGGAAGTTGGGTAGTGAAGTGTATTCACAGAGTTATCTTCCTAAGAGTTTCCCCATGCCATCTTGCATTTTAACTTATAATTATTCATTACTTAAAAATATTATTTTATTAATTCTTTGAGAATTTCAGGCGATGTATTTTGACCATATTCATCTCCTTCCCCAGTTCCTCCCAGACCCACCATCCTGCCTACCCAAATTTGTGCTCTCTTTCTCTTTCTATTTTAAACCCATCAAATCCAATCTGTGTTGCCCAGCTACTCTTGGTTATGGAGCCTACTGGAGTGTAGCTGAGTTACCAGGTGTCAAACCATTGAAGAAAACTGACTCATTCTCTCTCCTGGAAGCTATCAAATGCCAATAGCTCCATAGCTGGGGGTGGGACTTCATGTTTATCTCCCCTCTCCATTCCGGAATTTTGTTTGGCTTGAGCTTTCACAGGTTTTGTGCATGCTGTTACAATCACTGTGCATTCATATGTGCAACTTCCCTGTGTGTCCAGAAAACACTATTTCCTTGAGGTTATCCACAAACTCTGCCCCCCTCTTTTCTAGAAAGCTTTGGAGGGGAGGATTGCGTATAGACGTCTCACTTAGGGTTAGGCTTTCCACAGTTTCTTATTCTTTGTGGGTCTCTGTGTTAATTGCCATCTATTGCAAGAAGAAGCTTCTCTGATGATGGTCGAGTCATAATTCTGTTACTTATCATATATCTGATCTTAGACTAATTTGAGATCTTAGAATAATTGGAGATTCAGTTCCCTGTCTGACAGTCTCTCACTAAATTGGGACCGTGTACTGGAGAATCTGGAATATAAATGGTCAGAATGACCGTGTTTCTGCCCATATTCCAGCCTCNCTCTTGCAACCTACATTACATTTATTATTTAAAGTTATTCATTGAGTATTTTGTGTGTCTTATAACATTTATTTTACATGTGAATTATACTCAAGCACTTTCTGCTAATGGTAAAAGGATTTGATTATGTCACTGTTCTAGCATTTAGCAAACACATAGAGTTATGTGCAGTTTGTATGTTATTGGTTTCTGAAATTACATTTATAGAAATCTGAATTCCAAGTTAAAACCAATATTTTCTAAAATAATGAAATTATTACATACTTATGGGCATGTTAATTTCAGATCTTAGATTCATCACTGCACAAGCTGGATTGTGAACCTGTACAAGTAGAGGAATTTGTGGACTATTTTAATTTTTTAGAAGAAATTACCTCGAGTGTATCTGAATTAGAAAAAGATTTCTTCACAGCTTGTCAGCTGTATTCTGTTGTGAGGCATTANCAGATCGATATTTCTGAAGAGCAGACTGCCATCTACAGAATCCTTTTCATGAAGTTTAATCATCTGAAGACAGCGCTGAGGTTAATTGCCATGAATAAAGACACCATCCTAAATAAATTCAGGAACAGTTCAGAAGCATACATTGTTGGTCTACGAGTGGATGTCAGTAACCTAAAAGATAAAGTAAGTGCTTTTTATGTTATTATTAAAATTTTTACTTAGTCTCGTGAAATGCTGTGCATATAGATATTCATGTCCAGGAGAATCATAGCTAAATAATTTCATCCAAATGTATTTACCCTGTGTGGTGCTTTGAATGAGAAATTCCCTGTTTGAACACTTGTCCCCAGTTGGTGGCACTGTTTGGGGAGGTTGAGAAGGTTTGCATTGCTGGAAGAAATATGTCAATGGGGGTGTAAAATCCTCACATACTCCATTTTGCCTCCTCTGCCTCCTGCCTGAGCTTGAGGGAGCGAGCTCTCAGCTTTCTGTTCTGGCTGTCATGCCTGACGCTTGCAGTCACTGCTTCCCTGGTGCGATGGAAGTTTTTATCCCAAACTCTTTTATAAGTTGCCTTGGTCATGGTGTTTTATCCCAGCAATGGAAAAGCAGCATCACAAATAGAATCGTGATGATTTGTGATGTTGAATGAGACATGAGATCACTGTGTCTCTTTTTTAGTAACCTCTACCAGGAATTTAGCATTTTCTTTGTCTATGATTGAATGTAATGACCAGGGCAGCAAGGTTCTGCAACAACTGCATAAAAGGGGCCAATAGAAACCAGACTTTCCTAAAATTGTTCTAGGATTTTGGGTCAAATGCTAATATTCCAATTTCATTCACTTTGTCATGCCAAAAAGTGGGTTATTGACTGAAGATGTTGCCAATAAGACACGTTTGTGTTCTAAGCAGTCTGGCCTCTGTGAGCGTTTTTCCTGTTGGTTTTAGATAAGAAGTCCCATTCTGCTGTGCGCCAGTACTCCAGTACCAAAAGCCAAGGACATGCTCAAGTCTTTTACAGCAGAAGCTTCAAACTTGACTCAAAAAGTGAAAACGTACTCAAGCTACCAGGACTCCTACGATGATTACCAGTCCCATATGCATTCTCTTACCGTGGAAGAAATGACGGAGATTGTGCTGTCAGAGATCTCTGACATTGAGTGTGACCTGATGCTGAGGAAATTGTTGTGGGAGGCACAGGAAGAATGGGGGGTGCTTTTCTGGAAATGGAGGACCTGTACTCTCCAGAGTATCGACATGGATTTAGTGAGGAGCAGTGTGTCCAAGTGGCTGCACATAATCATTGTACTGGAAAAAGGTAACGTGTGCGTCTCAAAGCTCCCACAAACCAAAGGCAAAANCATCAGTCTTTGGCCTTCTCTCAGGGGCTGACCATCAGATATCTGCAAAGAAGGACAGTTAAAGGAATTTGGTAGAAATTATTTGCTAAAGCAAGACACAGTTTAAAGCCTTGGGTAGTGGGGTGGGATAACCATAAGTAATTACAAACAGTTGTGTTTCCTTTGAAGGTTGGTTTCATGGGTAGAACCAGATATTTTAGAATCAGTTTTGACTCCCAGAGCTTGTGGGATTGAGATGTCTTTATGCTAAGACCCTGCCTGCAAAATCTTNTCCTGAATTCTATATATGACACTTATAGTATCCTTTGGGCAGTGGGAAAAACATCTAAAGTAATTCTGTGACATTTGCCTGTGCCAATCATCACTTTTGAGATGTTGCCTAGGCAGACACACTGCACTATGACAGCATTCTCTGGTTTAACCTGGACAAGATTATCTTTGCTTTTTTTAAGTCTCCCTTGTCACCCAATACACCTCAAGCTAGGAACCCGTCTCTAGAAGGACCACCTAAATGCTTTAGTTTGCTTATTGTTAAATTCTACAACCTAGGGCTGTAGTCCCGCAGTAGTGTGTGTGCTTTCAAAGATGAAGCCCTGTGTTCAATCCCTAGCAGCACAAAAGCAAAGGAACAAGTGTATAATATATAACATAATAAATATCACTGTCACAGTTGGGGATGTGTAGTACATGCCTACAATCCCAGCACTTTGGAGGCTAAGGCAAGAGGTTCACAACTTCAAGACAAGCCTGAATTACATAAGATCCTGTCCCAGAAAGACACCATCTCAGCAAGGAAACAAACAAAAATCCACGTGTATATGTGTGTCACAATGTTTAACAAAAAGACATTGCAAAGCACAGCCTCACACTCATTTAAAAAAAAAATGACACAAGTGTGCATACTCTTAGCATTTTGTCATGTTTTCAAACAACAATATATTAAGCAGCAAGTAGACAACACATTGGGTTTTTTTTATTTTTAATTTTAATTTAATTAACTATAATCCCATTATTTCCTCCTCCCATGTCTTCCCTTTAATCCCTCTCAATTTTGTTGCCTCTTTTTCTATGGTTATTATTGTTACATATATAAATACAACCTGCTGAGTCCATTTAGTGTTGCTTGTATATGCATAATTTCAGGGCTGACCATTTGATCTAACCAACTTGGGGGCTCATCCCCAGGGAAGACTAATTCTTTATCTCTCAGAATTTCTTAAGTTGCCCATAGGTCTTTGTCTAGCAGGGAGACCCTGTGTGATTCCCTCTTCCATGTTAACATGTCTAATATATATATATATATATATATATAATGTATATATATTATGTATATATATATTATGTATACATATACATATCTTGTCAGTGAAGGAAGTCTGAGAAGCCTTGTGCCAGGTGCCATTGAGGCACCAAATTTCCCAAGACAACTTGGGTCTATTAGGCTTGGGAATTATCCTGGTAATTTTTTTTCCTATATTTTAATCCTAAGTCAATGGTATGGATGTTTGGCATCAGTAAAGATTCATTGTTCTATAATAAAGATTAACAAATGATAAAGTAGCATTATACTGATTAGGAAATTTTAAAGAAAAATTCTCATTTTCTCAGTTTGGTTAAAAAGATATGAACATATTATTAGTAGTCTACCAATTCGCTGGTATTCACAGGTTTACCTAAAATTGATATGGTAACAAACCTCAAGCAGTCAGTGCTGGACTTCAAGCAAGAGCTTCCGATCCTGATAGCATTGGGAAACCCTTGTCTCAAGCCACGGCACTGGGAGGCTCTGCGGGAGACCACCGGGAAGTCTCTTGATAAAAACCTCTCAGTAGAGAAACTTCTAGCTCTGAAGGTAAATAAAAGAGTTGACAAGAACGCATTGAATCAAGAGAGGTGAGTTTTAATTATAGGCAAGGAAACCTACAAGAAATATACATTAGGAAACAGGGAAGGAGGCAGCGTATCTGGGATAGCAGGGAGTCGGTGACAGGATGTTCCATTTAGTGGAGGGGGGGGTTCATTTTATACATAATGAAAATATATTAAGAACATATTAGGATAGCCTTGCCAATAATGATATTTTGTTTAAAAGCCAAATTAACAACAGTTTGATTTCCCACAAAGCTCTGTTACGTAGGGCAGTGGATATGGCTTGGTTTGTAAAACACCTGTCTAGCATTCAGGAACCCTGGGTTCTATTCGCATAGGANCGGATATGGTACATACCTCAGCACTCAGGAGGTAGAGGCAGAAGGATTAGAAGTTTGAGTTCTTAAATACATATTCTATTTGAGGTCAGCCTGGTCTATATGAAATCCTTTCTCAAAAAATAACAAAGCAAATAAAGAGCTATATTATATAAAATTTTTAGTTTTCATAGTTTAAAAGTTTCCATTTTCTTGACTAGCCTGTAAGAACCTCCATTTATGTTTAATTTTTGATAATAATGTAATCAAAGCCAGCATATTATGCCTATAATTCTATTGTAAGGAGGAACATGGGAAATACTTTGAAAGAATTTAGAAGATAGAGTTTTTTAAGAACCTTAATTACTTTAAAATTAGACTATTTGAAGTCTGTAGACCTAATCTCAGCCTCCCTCCTGAACTCCAGATGCATATGGTCTTCTTCCTGTTTGTGTTTCCATTTATGTGCCTAAGCTATGTTCAAAAACTTCANGTGCCTTTCATTTTCCACCTCTAAACTTCTCTCCTTCTGCCCTCCGTTGGTTCAGTTATTGGCAGCTCCATTCTTCCAACTCCTTGTGGGAAATGACGTCTGCATTCTCCTGGTTACTCATTCCACGCCCCATTTAAACCTCCCATCATTCCCTGACTTACTACCAGAGCCTCCTAACTGATGTGTGCACTACTGAAGACTTCATCAAGACAGGGGTCAGTGACACTAGCTGAGCTCATTCATACCAGCATGGTGAAAGTCTAGGACACCTCAAGTATTTTAATTGAGGTATCTTGAATCATTGGAACTACTCCTGCACAAGTCAGGTTAAGAGAGAGAATTTGGCAAACTAAGAGTTTGAATAAAAGAGTTAGAATAAAAGTCAGAATGAACAGGCGTTACAGGGTGGCAGCTGGTGGCCTGCAGGAAACAGTGTCCTGTGATGCCCCAATATGAAACCGCTGAGCCATCCTTGACTTTGTGATGTGATAGGTAGTTTAAAAAGAAAGGCTGGTACAGATTTTAGAGGATCTAAATTAGTGAACATGAACAGAAGTGAGTAAGGTTTGCAGATGATGTAGTGGACGATGGCCCTGGGCCAGAGAATCCCATGTCTCTCTAAGTTATAATGGCAGAGCTAATGAGGAAGCAGTCATGTGGTAAACCCCAATGAACTCCTGGGAGGTTCTAGTAAGAGAGGAGTGGTCAGCCTATATAAGTTTTACCAAAACCTACATTTCTTGGGCTTGACCCACAGATGAGGGTCATGATGAAAAATTTTGTGGGATGTCTTAACCCTGTCAGTGAATGCATCCATCTGTTTGTACAGTGATTTATGATGTTATGCAGTTGTATGGCAACTGTTCTAAGAAGTCCAGGCTCCTGGGAGCCTACTGTGTGAAAGGCATGGCATAAGGCGAGTTAGAAGAGAACAAGAAACTGTCCCTTCAGAGTTGATCCTTTGTACTTTNGAGACTTTATGCTCTAAGGTAGCAGGACATAGTTCATTAAAAGCAGTAACATCCTTCTAGAACTACACCAGTATCACAGCATTTGAAACCCCACCTCTTTGCCTATTAACATCTGACCATAAAGACTTGGCAGGACTAGATTCACGTGGCTCAGACTTTACCTTACATATTGTCTGTGTCTGAGTTTTATTTTTAACCATCTCAAACTGTATTAGGCAGGAAAACTTTTTCTTTAGCATAAAACTTTTAGGTAGTTCTGGGACTTTTTAATCTATGTTAGCTGAATAATGTTAAAAAGCAATCCTCTTTCACAGTGCTGTTGGTTAAGTCCATAAACACTCATGGTCAATCCTAGCCCTCTGTGTCCTCTTTGGCATCCCATAACAAACCATGAAAGTTTGTCATTTCCTGGTTCACAGTACCCACTATGCTACATTAGCAAACAAAGAGATTAAGCCTCATTCTTTAGCCCTATGGAGGTTATGTATAGGAGTAGTGGTAGATTCAGTTTTCTAATAAGGGATAAAAACAGTAATCCCAGGTAGTTCATTCTAAAGGTAGAGATTGAGAAGTTCTCTGAGTCGCTAGTATTGTGAGTGAATCTAAAGCTTTTCTACCAGGATCTTANGGGAACTTGCAGTCAGTGCACATGGGAGAAGGCTTGTGTGTCTTACTAATGCATAAACAGCAACAATAACAACAAAAAACCACCCTTAGTCTCTGGTAGATCTAGCAAAGAAGAAGAAGCTATAGAAATCTGGGTTCATCCACTGCTGTCTCTTGCTGTAGAGAGGAAAAGCTTATTGCGAAGTAGCAAAGACATAGGCATTAGTTTGCAGGAAATGCACTGTGTGCACATACATGAGGCATTAGTTTGGAGGAAATGGCGCTGTCTGCACATACATGAGGCACACGCAAACTCTTTGCACTGCCTGAGATGAAGTGAAGATGACATTCTGGTTGATGGTGAGGCATGTGAAGTGGCCCGAGTGACTCAACAGAGCTCTGTCATGACAGGGGCCTTGGAGTCTGCAGTTGCAGTGTTAACCTCACTGGTGTCAGATCTCCAGTTCTGTGCACCTTTCAAGAAATAGCTTTAAAGCATCCATTTTAGATACTTTGGGGATTGCTTGTTCCTCTGGATATTAAATGATTTCTTCATTTCAGTTGCTTCCATATGAAAATAAAATCAATGAAATATCGATCTCGGCAACTAACGAAGCTGCTCTTGAGAAAATGATGTTCAAGATCATCGAGCTCTGGAACGCTTCTCCCTTGCACCTGGTTCTCCATCACACAGAGGTTTACTCCATCTTCATCATCTCATCCGTTGACGACGTGGTAGCTCAGCTGGAAGAGTCCCAGGCCATCATTGCAACCATGAAAGGATCTCCCTATCTGAGGCCAATCAAGGTAAACGCTGTGGTGAAGATGTGGGAATGTTTACATTTTCTTTAGTCTACCAGGTTAACTTTGCTTTCTGCAAGCTCATATTTGATTTTAATTATATGATTTTTATATGTTTATATAGAAGATGAACTATTTAATAATGTGAACACTAAAAATAATTTTATAGAAATACTCATTAATTATTCATGAGGAAATATCAAAGTTTAATTTGGATGGGCAAGATAAATTTAGATTTTATATATATATGTATGTATATGTGTATGTATATATATAGCCACAAAATATGACTGAAAACTGAATAGAGCCAGATTTATCTTCATTTATGTTCTCTTTATCAGTAGTTTTGTTATGTCAATGGCTACTGGCATCTCACCTTGGCTTCTATTATATGACTCTTAGTAATTTCATGTCTTTAGATTGTTATTTGAGGATTTTTTCCCCTCTTTTGCAGGATCTTGTGAATGAATGGCATCAGAACTTAAGCCTCTTCTCTTATACCATTGAGGAATGGATGAGATGTCAAAGAGATTGGCTTTATCTTGAACCAATCTTTAATTCTTTAGAAATACAAAAGTAAGAAATAAAAAAATATCATGTACAGGTAAAAAATGCATAGGAGGATTTAACTTAATCTTCTAGAAATGGTCTCTCCAAGGAGCGAACATCATCTGTGGTTTTAATGTGAAATGCCCCTTATAGGTCATGTGTCTGAATATTTGATTTATGGTTTGTGGGAAGATTAAGGAACCTTTAGGAGATATGGAGCCTTGCAGGAGGAAATGGGTAGTTGATTGTGAGTCTTGAGGTTCCATAGCCTGTGGCACTTCCTGTTTGTTCTCTACTTCCTCACTGTGGATACCACGAGAGCAGCTGGCTTCCTGTGCTCCATCTACCATGCCTTCCCATCCTGGTTGAACACAGACACACACAGAGACACACACACAGACACACACANAGACACACATACAGACATACACACAGACATACAGACACACAAATACACACAGACATACACACAGACACACAGATACACACACAGACACACACACACACACACACACATACAAACTGTAGTTCAGAAATAAACCTTCCTCCCCTAATTGTTTCCCAACCCGTATTTTGTCACAGCAGCAGGAAAAGTGACTAGACTAGGACGTACATAGGAAGGAATCTGTTAGACCATCATTATTTTCTCATTCATAGACATTACAAGAACCATCTTACTTTTGAAAACTTAATTCCCTTAATTGCTAATATAAAGCTATAAAAAACTGAGATGCATCAGAGCATTACAATCCTTGAGACATATTATGTGTATCTTTAGTTCTGAAGATTGGTGTGGTTCTGATGTGAATAAGAAATATGTTTTTTGGTGGCATTCACACATAAATGAGAATTTCTCACTTTGCACCAGATAGAATAGAGGGACTTGGCATTTGATAAGCATTCCATTTTCCCTCTTCATCCACACCACTCAAATTAATTGGCTTTTCAATTCTTAAAGCCCTTTATCTTAAGAGTGCTCAAACGGAGACGAATGAGTTATCCAGGCAGAATTTAAAGGACCGATAATAAGTCCCAGAAGTCATTCTGAATGAGTAGGGAGTTATGGCTTACGTAGATGGAAGANCTATTGGAGTTGTAGAAGACCGTGACCATCAGGTTAATTACTCTGAACTTATTTTAGGAACAAAGGTGAACCACTAGTAGTTACAGATGAGAATTGTTTAAATGGAAGTATTGCTTTACAGGGGACAATAGTTTTGTTACACATGTTTAGTTCTTGACACATGGATGCTTAGTACTCTTCTGTTAAATTGCAGTTACGCTGAGCCCACACACATAAGGAGTGTACCTTTACCACAACCTTGACCTTTAAATTTCAGACTTAATTTTTTTCTTACTAAAGATGTTTTTGATTAATAAAGAGACTAGACAGTTGTCCTTTTACAAACTTTGCTAAGAGAGGCTGAGGTGTCTTTACAATACACCTAAAGTAAGAAAAAAGGAACCAATAATAAACCTATAACTAATGAAGGGATACCAGTGGGACGGACCCAGAGAGTCATTAAGAGAATTCCAGGCAGAGACCTGTGAGAGTCAAGAGTGTTGTGAGGGCAGCACGAGAACCACCTGGAGAGATGGGACTGGGGCGGTGCTTAGCAGGACACAGGTGTGGGGACTCAAGTGTCTTCCATGATAGTATTTTCGCAGTTACAGAAACAAAATTTAACACCAACACCCAAAATGGGGAGTAGGATAATGGAGGAGGGCTCTAAGGAGAGTTTAACATATACTGCTTTGAAGTATGTGGATATCAAAATCTAAGCTCTCTTCCCTGAGGACAAAAATCCCAAGTTAGACAGTGGTGACAGATGTTTCCAAACTGGGCCTGTCTACAAAGATCTCCAACCCAAATATCAGTGGGTCAAAACAAAGGAATGCCTGAAGAGTGCCATTTATCACTGGAGCCTGAAAATTGGTTGTATGGGTTTAGCTGGAAAGAGCCAGGAAATGCTACAGTAAGTCCCTGAAGGGAAAAGCCCAGAGGTATATTCCACAGACATCTGCCATTCCAGAAGGCAGTCAAGAGGCAAAGGAGGAGTCCCAAGACAGCCAAGGCTACACAGAGAAACCCTGTCTAAATAAAGGGAGAGGGCAAAAGAGTATTGAAGATGACGGCATCTGAATGGGCGGTGGGGGAGACGTTACCTTTGACTTGGAGACTTCAATCTCCAAGCCTTGGGGAACCTGNATCAGGTTGGGGCAACTCTGGAAGGGAAATCTAAATGAACTGAAAGAGTAAAAGACCATACAGCTCTTAAAAGTATTCCCACACCCAACTCCAACAGCAGCAGAAACAGACTCAAATATTAGTTGATTGAGCCACGTATGGGTTTCGATTCTTTTAGCCAAGGGGTGAAATAATGATAATATTCCATAAAGGAGAACTTCTGTAAGGACAGTAGCGTTGCCNTCATTCCTTTACCATCTGAGATTGGATAACCATCTTATATACCACAGGGATAAAGAATCCTGTTNNTAGGCTGAATGNCCCTCTGCCTTCACATCAAAGTTGTGTCCCTTTAAAACCCAGATCCTAAGGCTGCTACAAAGTTTTCCCAGGATCCCACTGCAGCTCCTTTTGTGGATCGGCTTTCAGATGTGATGTAATACCTAATTTAATCAATGTGTGAAGGAAAGTTTCATTGAGTTGGAAGGTTTCAACTCACGTTTGCGTGACATGTGGCAGAGCAGCACATCACAGCAAGTGGCAGGGGCCTTTTCTCTCATGGTGTCGTGACTGGGAACAGAGCAAGGTGGGAGGAAGGGGCTGGGGTTTCAACATCTCTTCCAGGTCCCACCCCAGCGACCTAAGTTCATCCTAATAGGGCCCATCTCCTCAGCATTCTANTGCTACCTACAGTGTTGGGCTGGGGACACGCTGGCTTTGGGAGATAGTCAAGATGCAGACTGTAGCACCTCTAAGACACAGCTTTTATTTATTTTATATAGAATTTCTATGTATCTATTTTCTGCTATACATTAAGTAAAATCTTGATAAATGATAATTGTATGTTTAATCCTATTTTTTTAGAATACATACTGCTTATGCAAAATAGGTAAAATGGCTAACCAAGGAAAGAAAAGCATATCAAAACTGTCTTATAAATTCAACAATATTATAGATTTTAATTATAGCACTTTCAAAGTTATTTACATTTGTAAATTTTGTTTTTGAAGACAGCTGGCAGCCGAAACAAAACTTTTCTCCCAGGTGCTTCTCATGTGGAGAGAAATAATGTTGAAAGTACAGAACAAACTCAACGCTTTGCATATAACTATCTCTANAGGAGTCCTCGACATTCTGAAAATCTGCAATGAACATCTAGAAAACATAAAGAAAAGTCTGGAGGTAAACTATTGCACACCAAGTCCAGCAGTACTGTGATACACTGCAGAACCTGCCACAGGGCAGACTTCCTCTCTGTGTGCCTGGTGCAGGAGTACTGTGATGTACTACAGAACCTGCCACTAGGGCAGACTTCTCTCTCTGTCCCTGCCAGCAGCTTTTCTAATTCTCACTGCCAGTTTTGGTTTAATGAAAATGCTATCAAGAGAAAAAAATGGGTGGATTAATCAAATGACCCTCGAGCAAAGGACCAATTTTACATATGCCCACATTTCCTTTAAGTTGAGAATAGTAGTAGCCNGCCCTCCCCACAAGCTTTGTGCTGAATGAGACAGTGCATTTGAATCACCAGAGCTGGCACAGGGAGAGCACTTAATTCTTAATGAAGGCTAATAACTTCATTAGTCCTACCTTTATTAAGTTGGTAAGTGCAGCGGAAGCTGGGCAGAATGTCTTGGCATTTGTGATCTGGCCAGCAAATTTAGCAGGAAATCACAAGACAGAGCTGGGAACTAGAGAAGTTCCTGTGGAAGCACTTCTGCCCATGCTGAAGATCTCATGCTCACCTGTAAGACACTTAAGTGGATGTCTTCAACTGTGGGGACAATTCCTTGTCCATAGTTGTGCTTCTCCTGGTTTCCATTACTCATACTCAGCTGTGATTAGGAGATATTAAATAGGAAATCCTAGAAATGATTGATGGCTCTTTAATTATGAACTGGTCTATGTAGTGATGAAATCTTACTCCATCCTGTTCAGGACATGAATCCTCTCTTTGTTCAGTGGACTCACCTTGTACATACATCCTGAACACTAAACAACTCATTGCCCCCTCTCTTATTAAATCAACCACCATAGTTTCACAATGCTGTCTCCCAGAAATATGAAAGGTTTATAGCTCCCTAAGATCCCAGGCTTCCAGAAGGGTCTCTTCTACAGATAAGAGTGGCTTCTGTATTTGGGTCTTGGTAGAGAATTGCGGTCCCAGCTAAAGGGCAAGTGGTTATGTATCAAACAGCCCAGAAGCATCTGGAATAAAGAGGAGTGAGAAGCTGATACTTAAGAGGATTGGGGGGCACAAAGGAAAATACAAGGAACAAAAGTGAAATTACAGAAGTCAGAACAGGGCTTTGGAAATGCCCTGTAACATAAAGACTGACATGCTCCCAAAAGATTCGGAAGGAGCCAGATGACAGCCTGGGAGGAGACTGAGAGATAAGTAGAAAACTTGAGTTAATAAACCATCTTATGAAGAATTCTGAGAAGGTGGGTAGATAGGCAGCAGCTCGGAGATAGCAAAGGGTGAAGAGGATGGCCCATGTTTTTGTAATGAGAGAGATTTCATTGAAAGCAGGGGCCTTCTATGAGAGAGACAGAGAGACAGAGACAGAGACAGAGACAGAGACAGAGACAGAGACAGAGACAGGGAGAGACTGCAGACATGGGGGAGGAATGAGGGATGTGACATCTTAGGCCAGCCTAAGACGATGCCTGTGTCCTTCCCTGTAACAAAACATAAGACTGGAAAGATGAATTGTAGAATAGGATGAGAAATGTAGGGACCTGGGTGTTAGAGTTAGAGATCATTTATAGAATGATGTGTTCTCTGTGGGGATGACTTCGCATGCAGGGAGCAAACAGGGCAGAAGGCNGCAAGCTTGGGAGGAGGCGGGAGAGGAGGGAGGCGTGCTGGTGATTCCTGGGGTCAGCCACAGGGTGATGGTGGCGGTAGTGCGCATGTGCGGCAGGGCAGCTCCTGTCCTGGTTGGTCCTTTGTTGTTAGCTTGCTTCTGTTTTAATTTCCCTTTATTTTAAGTTTTGCCTTATTAAGAAGTAGGTCAGCTTTCATGGAGCACGGGTTATCACCTTGGCTGGAACTAGTGTGCCTACTGCACCTTCAGTACGGTAGGCCGGGTGAGGGTGTAACCCCTAGGATGGTCGGACACATGTTCTCAGCTGCATTTCTTTTGGCTTTGGACAGGATTACCTTGAAATTAAAAGAATGATTTTCCCAAGATTTTACTTTCTCAGCAACGCTGAACTTATTGAGATTGTAGCTGACAGCAGAAATCCTGATTCCGTGCAGGTAACAGCATTGTCCTCTGTCTGGCACTATTATTTCCTCACTCCCTCAGGAATTTTCTGTGTCACTGACAGGTGTGTTCTGGTTTGCAGCCTCACCTTGTGAAATGTTTTGAAAATGTGAAACACATGCTACTATGGAAACAAGAAACCGGCCCTCCGGCTGTGAAGATGCTTATCTCTGCTGAAGGAGAAGGCCTTGTGCTGCCCAAGTATGAGAACACGCTGCGCCAAACACTTAGGCTCCATAGAGCCACTGTTTCTTCAGAGATGATGTCCTGGTGTGAACATAGGCTCTCCCCCACCTCACCAGGGCAGGCTCTCTGCTCACTTTTACTATAAAGTTGGAACAAAGAAAGTGCCTGACCCTGGGCACTAATTCACACTAGCTCTTGTTCCACGAGTCTGACTTTTCAGATACGACAGAAATTTGCTATCTGGGGTTTGTCAGCATTGTTCTCACCCCAGGTTTCACTNTGGTGGGTTCCCAGGCAAACACAGCAAGCCAAGGCCTTCTGTTTCACTGATGTTATGTGCCAGCCTGGAGGGTCCTCTCTCCTCCAGCATCTGGCTCCTAAGGCAAGCTTTATTGAGGAAAAACAATGTCGTGCCCAAGCTTTCCTACCCAACAAAGCCCTCAGCCGAATTTAAGTATTTGAAAACTCCAAAAATATCTTTAAAACATTTTTTAAAATTTACATGCATTGGTGTTTTGCCTGCATGTATATCTGTGTGAGGGTGTCAGGTACCCTGGAACTGGAATTACAGACAGTTGTGANCTGCCATGTGGGTGCTGGGAATTGAACCTGGGTNATCCAGANGAGCAGCTGCTTAACTGCTGAGCCATCTCTTCAGCCCCCTGAAAGTATCTTATAATACAATTTATCTCTCACACATTCTATGTTATGTGGTATCTAATTATATTCCTACTTTTGATATCAGAATTCGCTAAAGAAATGTATTTTACTGCATGGTTTTCCAAGTAAAAATCAATACAAACTAGAAGATACAGTGTTATAGTTCTTTGCCACAAAAGTAATATGTGTGTCAAGAACTTAATTTACAAGTTTCTCAAAGAAATGAAATATCNATAANATTATAGTAATTTTCATAATATTTTTAACAAATTGTAGGAAAATTCGTATAAGAGCTACTGTAGAACAGTGGATGGTAAATGTAGAAAAAGGCATGTTTGATGTGCTCAAAAAGTAAGTACAATATTTAAATCCTGAAATTATACAGTGTGTGTATTTGTGTTGTATATGTATTATGTGTGCATGTGTTGTGTGTGGTGTTTGACTGTTGTGTATGTGGGTGTTGTGTGGTTGTGTGTGTATTCTGCGTGGAGGGTTGTGGGGGGTGTATGTGTTATGTGTGTGTTTTGTGTGGTGTGTGTGTGTGCTGGGATGTGTATATAAAACTTGGATAGCTATCGGTATAAATGAAATATTCAGAGAAACACACGGAGTGGATTTTAATAGAGCATGGTGTATGAGTGATGAAAACACTCATTGTTTTTGAAGTGCAAATACTAGTCTGAGTACATAATCATGGATGCCATGAAGACTGCTCTGTTCAGATGTGTGTGTGTGTGTGTGTGTGTGTGTGTGTGTGTGTGTGTGTGTGTTCTGGGCATCAAACATGAGCCAGGACCTGAACTCAAGCCAACTCCAGCCTGCTTTCAAAAGACATCAGGCTCTGATGTCAAAAGACATCATCAAAGACAAACTACTTTGTGTTTCTGTTGCACTTTAAATCCCTCAAATTGTTGAGTCGGTTCAGACCCGGAGGTAAGAGACAGAACATGGGGCCTTGTGCACACTAGGCAAGCCTTGCTGAGCGACAGCCTTGGCTTAGTGTTTTCAATATTCTCCTTTTTGTATTTTAATCTGTTATTGTCATCTACGTACAGGGAAGAATGTATCCCAGAGTATAAACTTCTAAAACTAATTTGACTAGAACAGTTTATTATATTTTTAATTTTTTANCAAGAGCCATTTTCACACAATATATTTTAATCACATTCNTTCCCCTCCCCGCTCCTCTCANCTCCTCNCCCACCTCCTTCCCACCCAACTGCATGTCTTCCTCTCTCTCTATGGAAAAGCTATTTAAGTTTTCATATTTACTAATCCTTGGAGAACCAGTACAAGGTCTCTAGAACACAGCTAATTATTACCGTTTACGTGAAGTAATTGTGAATGTGTTGTCTTTCCCTTGCCTCTGTTTCTATCCTGGGTGATGGGTGATGTGGTACAAACCAGAAAGATGTAATGCCCCCTGTAAACATTATTTTTGAACACAGACTTTTTAGCTTTTTATCCTTGATAACAGTGTAATTCAAAGCTAATGTATGTCTTCTCTTAAGGCAATACATATTTCTACCAACCCAGACACTGACAGGTAAAGGGAAGCTTAAAGAATGTGCATTCCTCATGGACACATGTTCAGGTTAAAACACCAGCAGTATTAGTGCTTCATCCTTAAGTGGTATCATCAATGAGCATGTATGGATAAGATAACTGTATTTTTTGGTTTATAGATTTGTAAGTCAAGGTGTTGAAGACTGGAACCAAAAGACTTTTTCTAAGTGGGTATTGTCACATCCAGGACAAGTGGTCCTCACTGTGGTGAGTCAATGCCGTCTTGAATTATGAAGAGAGGAATTAGTATATGGTTGCAGGGCTAAGAAAGTAAAAATATGAAAAATGAGTTACTATGAAGGGTACTGATACATCCTAGTTATTTTGAAATGTACTTAAAATTAAGACAAATGTATTTAGAGATACATAAATGATATAAACATGGTAAAATTATTATAGAAAATTGGTGGTTGATAAATTCATTCTGTAATGAATGAACAGTTATTTATAATTCCTTCACTTTCTTAAAGTTCGAAAATCTTCAGTTTATAATATGAAATGAGAATAACCCATGAATTATTTTCTTAAAAGTGTCACTGTATTGCACTGTATACATTTTTATTGTTACCATTAAAAGTTACTCCAAACTTGGTGGCTTAAAACTATTAAATTTGTTATCTTAAAGACCTGTGGGTTAGAAGAACAGTCCAGGGCTCCCTGCTGAGGTCAAGTTGTCCTCAGGTATGTGTGGTGGCTCTTGGATGGCATGGGGGGGGGTCCAATTCCTGGCTTTCACCAGCTCCTAGAGAGAAGGTCACCAGCATACCTCAGTTTGTGGCCTCTTTCTCCATCTTCAAGGCTGGTCGTGTTGCATCTCAACTCACCCACAGCCATCCTTCCATGGCCGTGTCTTCTCTCAGAGACAGGAAGAAGTCTCTAGTTGTAAGGGCACAGATAGCCCAGAGTAACTGCTCCATCTCAAGGTTTTTAGTCACATCTGCCCTGTCTCTTGACATCTTCACAGGTTCTGGGTGTTAGGACATGAGCAACTTTGTAGAAAGCCATTATTCTGCATATTTGTTAGTGGTAATAGCAGTGCTCTTCTTGAGGTTAAAAGAGNGAAAGGCTGCAGTGATGGGTCAGGAGTCAAGAGCACTGCCTGCCCTTGCAGAGGACCCAGGTTGAGTTCCCAGCACCCACNTGGTAGCTCACAACCTTCTGTAAGTGCAGTCCCGGGGGATCAGACACCTCTTATAACTCCTGTGACTCCTGCATACATGTGGTGCATGTACATATATGCAGGCACATACATATACACATAAACAAATTTTTTAAAAGAAGGAAAATTAGAACACTGCATTACTAAGAAAACCAAAATTTTCAGTTGTTCTAAGAAATTTTTGAAATCTCCCTCAGCAGAATGTATGAAATAAGAGGAGACAGAGAAACCCAAATAACATTTAAGGAATCAATGAAAGATGAGTCCATGATGAGGAAAGAGTGCCAAGGAGTACAGTGGGGCAGAGCAGGAAGTAGANTAGCCTGGAGTTGAGAAGATGACTTTGTATTTGTTTCTTTGATCTTTTACTAGAAAAATTGAATGGTCCTAAGAAAAGAGAGTGGTCCTGATTTAGAGATCTGTGTCTCAGTGTAAATGTGAGATGTCCCTCCACACTACTTGGTCCCAGCTTGAGCACCTAGGTGCCTCTCTAGAGGAAGCTGGTCCCTAGGGGTTGGGGTATGGGGCAGACCTTAAAGTTTTATAGCCCTGGCTGGTGCCTTGTTCTTTCTCTGTCTGTGCGAGAGCAAGTAGCCTCATGTTCCTGACCCCACGGCGAGAGCTGTCACCCCTCCCACATTGTGCCTTTTCCTGACATGATGGACTGTGCCCTCAGACCGTGAACCCTCAGACCGTGAACCAAGGCAAACCCTTCCTTATTAAGTTGCTTCTTGTCAGGCATTTTGTCATAACAGTATGTCCTTTTAAACAAAATCACAGTCGTCCCATTTTATCAATAAAGACTTGGGAGCCAGATGCTGGGGTGAAAGCCTGCTAGCTCCGAGAGGCAGAGCAAGCGCCCAGCTGCCCTTCCTCCTCCACCATCATCCAGGAAGCCTCCTCTCTCCTACTGTCTCAATCAAGTCCTCTCTCACTCCATGCCCCTCCCCTCCACTTCCTGTGTGTGTNTGTCTTCTGTCCTCCTGACTCCCTCTTACTCTCTATTTTTTTTTTTTTAATAATTCTGTGTTTACTTTCCGACAACTGGTTGCTTGCCCTGCCTCTAGACCTCTGGTTGATTTTATCTAATCCTGATTTTATCTAATATTGAAGGATTAAAGGTGTGTGCTAGGGCTGAGCCACACCACAACTAGAAATAGGTTTTTCCAGTAAATAATGCAATCTGGGGGTTCACAGTGTGATCAAATATCCTGCAACAACAGTGACCAAAGTCACTAATCCAATCTGAAACTGTATTACTTGTCAGTCATTAGGGTCAGTGTGGACCTTGGAGACTGGTTCATCTGGAGAGAGGAAGGTAGAAAGCCTTTGCCATAGGAACCATTAAGTATCACAGAAGGCATACTTGACCTACAGTTCTCTTATTTAAAAATAAGTCCCCATTTTTCACTTTGCCTGACCCACCACAATTTTCAAGTCTTCATTAAGGTCACCTAGGACTGTAAACAGACATTTTGCTCTCCATTTGACTAAGTAAATGCCAGGTCTTTAAGTTGAAAGGCTGGTGTTTATATGGAGGTGACAAAATTACGAGAGGTTCTATACATTTTTGTAGTTTGACAAATTCAAATAGTCCAGTTTTCCTTAAGAGAAGCTCTTCCCCAGGTTTCTGGTGTCCCAGGTGTGCTTAACAAGAAGCAGTGCACTGCATTCTGCTCTTGGAATTATTCTAGTGTAGCTTTATCTTCAGTCATTGAATGTACTTTTGCCCAGGTTCCCCCACCTCCATCTACCTTACCTATGGCTTATTTCCCACCCCAGGGTTTAATTTACAGCTCCCTTGAATTTACAGTTCTCTTGAACTCTCCACAGAGAGTTCTCTCTGAAGAAACATAGATATGTTTGAGAGATAGCTCTATATATTGGTCATGAAGATATTTTCTAGATAGATTTGTCCATGATATAGCAATTAGTAATTACTCTATAAATAAGTGTGTCACCATTCTAGAGGTGGTGGGACCTTGGAGAATGGAGCTGATAAATGAGGCAGATTAAAGTCTCATGCAATAACCAACTTTATTTAAAGTCCCAGACAATTGATACTTTGAGGGTTAAGAAAGGTCACATGAATAAAGTAAAATAATAAATAATCATTCAGAGGCTTATATTAATTACAAACTGTATGACCTATGGCTTCAGCTTTTTGCTAGCTAGCTATTTTATCTTAAAATTATCTATTTCTATTAATCTAGATGTTGCCATATGGCCATGGCATTACCAGTCTGCTGGCATCTTGTTGCTCCTTGGGCAGCAGCTCATCTCTTCTGCTCTTCTTCTCTCATTATCTCTTTTGGATTTTCCTGCCTGGCTCCATCCTGCCCTGCCATAGGCCAATGCAGCTTTATTTGTTATCCAATGGGAGCCACACATATTCACAGCATGCAGAAAAACATCCCACAGCAATTTGCTGATTATGAAGTTTCTAAATAGTCTTCCCCAGGGAAGAGTACAACAACTGATTGTCCAATATCAAATGGTCAGCCCTGGAAACGTACAAGTAACAGTATATGGATTGAGCAGATTGTATTTTTGTATTTAGGAATATATATGAGTATACGTATATGTATGTAACAACAACTAATGAAAAGAAAAGCCACGAATTTGAAAGAAAACAAGGAGTGGTATATAGGAGGGTTTGGAGGGAGTAAAGGGAAGGGGGAAATGATGTGATTATATCTGTCTCTTATACACATCTAGATGTGTATAAGAGACAGAGGCTGGCCTCGAACTCACAGAGATCCGCCTGCCTCTGCCTCCCGAGTGCTGGGATTAAAGGCGTGCGCCACCACTGCCCAGCGAAATACTTTTTTTTAAAGTTAGTTTCTGTTGTGTGCTAAAAGGAATGCCGATGAATGCACTAGGTTTCTACCATCTACCCTCTTAACCTTTCTCTGGAAATAGATCACCACAATATGTATCTCCTCTATGCTAATTGTTCCCATTTGCATATCTATATAGCTCTATTGATGTTTTTAAGCACTTTAAATTCAGCATAGCGCAAAGTGAGTTCATGATGCCCCCTTATCCAAATATGACCCTCTTCCAAAAGACACTGAAGTCAAAATAGATCCTGATTTTCCAAACTCAGAAGCTTTCCTGATGCCTTGCCTTCCTTTATCCTCCACGGTCCTCCTGATCTTAATCCAGCCTCTTCGCACAGCTCTTCTATGTCTGGGGAGAAGGCATATGACAGATGAATCAGATAATAGAAGTTACATAATTTTTTAAACTACAAACATACACACTCTGTGCTAGGAACATGAGGGTTTAGTGCAGAAGACAACACTAATTTAATCTTGGGGTTTTCCACCATTGTTAATGCACTCAGATTATTATATAATGATCATGTATTAAGAATGTAAGGTTTATTTCCTGGAGCATGGACAACAAGCTGTATGTACTGCTAAAGAAAGTGATGCCCTTTCCTGCAGCCACCATTAACTGTCAGGAGTCCCTCAGGGAGGCATGGGGCCTCATGAGCCCTTCCCCCTTCCATATGAAATGTTTATGAGCCCAGTCTCATGGGCTCTTATGCAGTGATGCAGCGAGTTCATGAGTGCGAGGGCCAGGTCATGTTCAGAAGACTTTTTGTTACAGNATACCTCCCCACCTGGTTCTTGCATTATCTGCGCTCCTTCCTTGACATTCCCTGAGCTATGGAGGAGGTGATGTAGATGACCCATTTAGGGCTGAGCTCCTCCATTTCTCGTGCAAGCAGCCCTAGGTAAATCCAGTGGGATACAAAGGCACGCAGACATGAAAGCAGGATGGGGTTTTGGAAGAAGAGAAAGGGCTTCAACAGGAAAGGATGGAGAGAGAGGGTACTGGGAGATGAAGTGTATGTAATTCAGCATGTACATATATGAAGCTATGAAAAATACAGCAAATTTTAAAAACATAAGATTTAGAAAATATTGTCATTAGCATCAATCAAAATTCAGCTTTCAAAGCTATATATACTTTCCTTTACACACAAATACACCTATAGGTCTGTAACATGTAATTCATGGAAACATTTTAATTAAAAACAAAATTGTATGCTTCTCTTAACACGTTTCCCCCCCCCTTTTTTTTTCCAGAGCCAGATTATGTTTTATAATGATTGTGTGAAAAGTCTTATGAGTTCTAACTCAAGAAAAAAGCTAAAAGCAGTCCATGGCCATTTGCTGCATCGTATGGAAGACTTGTCCGTGCTGGTCACACTGAATACTAGCAACTTGCGTGTGAAAGCCATGCTAGCAGGTGTGCTGACCATCTCTGTTCACTGCAGAGATGTCGTGATGGACCTGCTAGTTAAGAACATCTCCAGTGCAGAGGACTTTGAATGGACGAGGTCAGTGGCTAAAAACTACAACTACATACAACTTCTCACATATAGACCGCTAGGTTCTCTGCTCCAAACTGTGTCCAACTCCATTTGCACTTGAAGGATTTTTTACTCCTCTAAGCATCAAGGTCCTCCCCCTGCTTCCTTGGTCCTCTTTCCTCCCCTCCCTTGTTTCTTTGTGCCTTGTCTTCCCCCAGTGATGGCGTTCTTCCAGATGGTATGTGTGTTTTGTCTGTTGTCACTAAGCCCAGAGCAGGTTTCAGCAGTAGTGAGGAGAGGTATCCATGGTGCCTCTTTTCCTCCTATGCTACCAATGTGGAACAGACAAGAGAAAAGAAACAGAAGAGCATTTCTAGCCAACTTACCAGCTCAGAAACTTTTCCTGCCACTTGGAAGTCAGTCAGTGAAGGTGTAGAGAAAGAGCCGCTACTTGTACTGAGGCTAGACTGAGCACGGGTCTCATACATTAAGTGAGAAGGTTTTCTGGTTTTACCTACAGTTATGTGTTCTCTCGTCTAGGAATTTGCAAGATGGTAGCATACAAATAGTTTTAAATTGTTTTTATCTTAAATTGTATTTTGAAAATTGACTCGGGTAATGTCTTCATAATCTGCTCTATTGTTCCAGAAGGGATTTAGAGCTGTGAATAATGACATACAAACAACTACATCATAGTATAAATTATAAGTGTAATAAGAGAAGGGAACTCAAAGGGGAACCATTTGAATGGCCATGTAGGCTCCTAGTGATTCTGGATTTTATCAGCTTCCACTTGTGTTCAAAAGCAGAACAACTCTAAACTGTTAAAGATGTGTAAAGAGTACTAGATTATTATGTTTGTACCTCGTGGTTTCTAATATCTATTATAGTCATGAGTAAATTTTATATTCCCACTTATTTTAATACTGTGAATGGTTTGCTTGCCTCATTATTTTATACACTATATTTTAATCATATTCTTTCCCTTCCCCTAGATCTTCCCCACTTCCCTACCCACCTAACTTTATGTTCTCTCTCACACTCTCTCACTCTCTCTCTCCTCTCTCTCAAAAAAAGCAAAAATCAAAACAGAAAAACAAAAAACCAGTAAGACAAAAAATTAACAAAACAAAAGGCACACAAAAATATGGACTTTGTTTTGTGTTGACCAATTACTCCTGTATCCTGGAATGTGGTTGATATACTCAGTGTAATTCCATTGGAGAAAACTGATTTTCCCTTTCTTAGAGGTATCAATCACAAATAGGTTCTTGGTTAGGGGTGGGACTTTGTATCCACTTCCCCTTCTCAGTGCTGGGATTTTGTCTGGATTTTGACCAGTGCAGGACTGTGCATGCTGTCACAGCCTCATATATGTATAAACCTTGTTGTGTCTGGAAGACAGTTTCCTGGGATTCACCCACTGCCTCTGGTTTCTAGAATCTGTCTACCACTTCTTCTACCTAGATCCCAAGCCTTGAAGTGAAGGGTTTGATAAAGACATTGAATGTAGGGCTGAGTGTTCCAAAGTCTCTCACTCTCTCTCTATACATTGTCTAGTTGTGAGTTAATTACCATCTACCCAAAGAAGAAACTTCTCTGATGAGGACATAGATGAGAGAGTATCTCTGGAGTAAGATATAGACTCCTTTGGAGAACATACCCAAGTGTGGTGTAGCTGGATCTTGTAGGAAATGAATTTTCAGCTTTTTGAGGAAACACCACACTGATCTGCATATTAAAACTTCCAAATATAGCCAGAAGTTTTCCTGTGTTCTACAGCCTCTTGGTCCCAAATAAACGCACAGAGACTTATTATTAATTACAAACTGTTTCGTCTATGGCTCAGGCTTATTGTTAGCTAGCTCTGACATCTTAAATTAACCTATTTCTATTAATCTATATTTTGCCATGTGGCCATGGCATTACCAGTCTGCTGGCATCTTGTTCCTTGGACAGGTGGATGGTGTCTACCCTGACTCTGTCCTCCTTCTCCCTGTCTCTCTGCTTGGATTTCTGCCTGGCTCTTATCATGCCCTGCCATAGGCCAAAGCAGATTTATTTATTAACCAATGGGAGCCACACATATTCACCAGCATACAGAAAGACCATCCCACAGCATTTCCCTTTCTTTCTAATCAAAAAGGAAGATTTTCATTTTAACATAGTAAAATTATACATAACAAAACAGTTATTAAGTAAGAATTACAGTTACAATATCTAGTCTATTTGTATTTGGCGAAATTAAAGAAAATATTCTATTATCTATCCTATTTTTGTGAGTCTAAAGTTTTATATCTAATTTATCTTTTATCATGACTAAGGAAAACTATAATTAAACTATCTAGTCTTCAACTCCATCAAAGACCCCAGAAGGATATANTATTATCTGAGTAAACAGGAAGTGCATTGCAAGCAACTGCCATACTTCTAGAAATGACAGAGACATCCGGCTGTCTGGACAGTCATCCAAAGTTCTTTTGTAACATTGGGGCATCCATCTTCAGCTTATAGGCCTAGAGTAGCTAGCAGACTTTTCAGTGAAGCAGGAAATTTGAAGGGCTGTTCTGTCTATTTTGACAAAATTCATCAGTCACTTTTTTCTGTGTCCTGTAGAAAGTGTGGCAGTTTCTTCTGTGAAGTAGGAACCTGAAGGACCATCCCACCTTGTTTTGGCAAAGTTCAGTGGTCATTTTCTTATGGGTCCTGCATATCTAGTTTATACAACATACTGTCAAGCAGTCTAGGCAAGAGCAGTTTCTTGCTCAAATAGCTAGCCTTTTCCACATTGTAAGCAAACTCCGTAATGAGTTTCTTTTGATGATTACAGTGAATCTATGTATTTCTTTTATGATTTTATGCATAAAAGGACCTAAAGATGCCACCAGGAAACTTCTACAGCTTATAAAACACTTTCATCAAAGTAGCAGGGTGTGATATTAACACAAAAAATCAGGGATAATATAGTAGCTTCAAGAGAAAAGCATTTGGAAATGTTCTTTCCCTTTCTATTTTGTAGAATAATTTGAGGAATGTTTGAGGATTGCTTTTGGTTTTTACAATATTAATCTTGCTTATCCATGAGCATAGGAGATCTTTGTAACTTCTGATATCTTCAATTTCTTTCTTCAGTGTCTTAACGTTTTTCTTATACAAGTCTTTCACATTTGGTTAGAGTTATCCCAAGATGTTTTTGAGGCTATTGTGAAAGGTGTTGTTTCCCTGATTTCTTTCTCAGTCTGTCATTTATGTATAGGAAAGCTACTGGGTTTTGTGTGTTAATTTTTGTATACTGCTACTTTGCTGAAAGTGTGTATCAGCTGTAGACATTTCCTGGTGAATCTTTTTATGGTCTTTTATGTATACAACCATATCATCTACAAATAGGGATTTGTTTTATTTCTTCCTTTCCTGTATGTATCCCCTTGATCCCCTTCAGTTGTCTTATTGCTCTAGCTAAGACTTCAAGCGTTATATTGAGTAAGTATGGAGAGAGTGGACAACCTTGTCTTGTTCCTGATTTTAGGGGAAATGCTTGAGTTTTTCTCCCTTTAGGAAGATGGTGGCTGTGGATATAACTGACCTTATTATGTTTAAGTATATCCTTTGTATTCCTAGTCTCTCTAGGACTTTTATCATGAAGGAGTGTTCAATCTTGACAAAGAATCTTTGCATCTAATGAAATGATTATGTGGTTTTTGGCTTTTTATCTGTTTTTGTTTGTTTGTTTTTGTTTTATTCTGTTTTGTTTTGTTATATTGGTTTTGCAAAACAGGGTTTCTCTGTGTAGCCCTGGCTGTCCTGAAACTCAGATACTGGCCGACATGCTAGCATTAAAGGCGTTCACCACCACCCCACCCCTTTGCTGCTTTTTACCTGTTTATTTGGTGGACTTTGTTTATTGATTTAAGCATATTGCCCTGCCTCTATGTCTCTAGAATGAAGCAAATTTGAACACCGCAGAAAATCTTTTTGATGTGTTCAATTTGGTTTGTGAGGGAGACCGTCTCCCTCTTTTTCTCTCCAGGGTACTCTTGAGCAGGAGAAATGAGGAATTTGTAGATAGAAATATAGAGGAAGAGAGACAGTTAGTAACACAGGACAGCCTCAGGAGGGCCTGCTTCAAAACCCACCAGCCCCTTCTGTCTATACTAACAGGCTTTTAAAGAAATGTCAAAGGGTGGAGCAAAAGACCTCCTCCCCCCAGCACAGCCAAGTGCGGACCATTCCAGACACCTGGTAACCACACACATGGTCAAGCCATCCCCTAATGCAGCCCTGCTGTGTAAAGCAAGCTCAGATCTAACTAGGAAACCTTTGTGGGCTCCCACAGGTCCCTCCTCTTAATTTTTTAAAGAACCCCTCAGGCCCTATCAGATGGGCTGAGGTCTGTCTTAGGTCATTCTCCATGATTATTTCTTCCACTACCCCTCATGGAGATATGCTTTCCATCAAGCATACTCTTTCTTAGGCTGGAAGCTATCAAGAGAAAGTTGCCCATCCTTGACTCTCAGCCTCTGGAAGGAGGGGGTACTGAGCTCAACTCACCTCTGGCCCAGGTTCCTACTGAGCTTACAACCATCCACAGAGATCTCCATAGCTGCCACACCTCCCAGTACAGGAGTAGAAGATGATAAAGATGGCATATCTTTTTTGGAATGGGTCTTAAGATGTCTGTAACAGCCTTAGCTGTGCCAAGCCCTTTTTAAATCAATAAACTCTTGATGCAAACTGCATTAGATAAATAAAATCAAACTTAAAGATTCCCTTAGCTTTTACCAAACTCTGGTTCATTAACATCAACATGATTCTAGTATAAACATGACATATTTACAACTCTCTTAACTGAGCTATTATCACTATACATATTTACACTTTGCAAGGTTACATTAAACATTTAAAGTTACATTCAACATTTACACTTTTCACAAACTCACATTCAACATATTTATACTTCTTACAAGATTATATTCAAGAGGAAACTCTATAGATCTCTTTTTACAAACTTATATTCATAAGGAAACTTTATTTTCCAAACTTTAGCACATATCTAGAAGAGATTTCTTAGAACTATTTACCAAACTTATATTTAAGAAGAATTATTAGAAAGACTCTCTTAACAGAACTAACTTACACTACAAAGAATCTCTTAGTAGAACTTAGCAAACATCTATAAGAGATTTCTTAACACCTAGAAGACATTTCTTAACATCTAGAAAGGATTTCTGAGCTAAAGTATTAACAAGACAAGAAGTATGCAAATCATTTCTAAAGTTCAGAGTTTATAGTCAGCTTTGATATCATTCTGAAAGTTCTCCTGACAGTTAGAAACAGGAGCCTAATTCTTCAATGGCTGTCTCCCAACCCTGGGATTTAGTGAGTTCTGTTACTAAACAGTACTTTATGGTACTCTAAATCTTTCATAAAAACTCTATTAAGAGCTATCCCAGTTTACAGCAAGCCCAACAAGGAAGAAAAGAGATGAGGAGAAAAAACTCCTAAGGAACATTCTGGTTTTGAATTGCTCAGCTGGCAACTCCACAACAGTAAATTTCCCTTTCAGCAGAAAATAATTGTCTAAGTTGGAGTGGGGTTCCAGACCTGCAGCCTTCAACAGGTTCCTCTGTATACCAAAAACATTGCTGAAACTTCATCCCAAACTCCTCAGCAGTCTGGAGGTCTCCTTATACTCCTACTGTCCCCAGACTGCAAGATGGAACCTCAATATCAGGTTTATTGATTTAGCTGCTTTTCACTCCAGTTCCTCTGGAGGAGTGTCATTGGAGCTGACACTCTATTCCACACTCATCACCAAACTCTCAGGCAGTTTTCTCCCTTCTTAATTTTTTAAAGTTGTATTTGCCATGAGTTCTTTCAACAATGCTGATGTTTCTGATAGATTTTTATTCCCCCAGTATTTCTGGCAAGGTTATTTGTTCACCAAAACTGCTACCGTTCAAAGGAATCAGGAACATAGCTGTTGTTTCATGAAACACATCCTTCATTAGCCTACTCTGAAGAAGAACACTTTCATGATTTAGTATTTTCACTTCATTTATTAGCTTCTCAACCCCTGATGTCCATTAGCGCTAGTAGCTTTCCCCAGGTCCTGCACCTTTTGGGGAGGAATCCGTCACTTCTCCGTTTTCTGCCTGCACTCTCCCGACAAGCCCTTGCCTCCGGAAACTCTGGCTAGGGTTCCAAGTATCTGCTGTTTTTCTAATACTAGCGTCTAGCAGAGAGGATTTACCATTTTCCAAGAGGTTTGTTGTTCCTGGAGTCATTACAGGTGATTCTCCCATAGTGATATCTCCAGGTAAATCTAATTATGTCCTTACAGAAAGAGAAATCTCTGAGAATCAAAGATCTGAAAAAGCCTTTTAGTTTTTCAGAGAGAGATTAAGTTTTTCCCCAGAAAGCTTTCAGTTTTTGAGAGAGAAAGACAACCAAGTTTTTCCAAGACTTCTATAGTGGCAGTATAAGCAGAGTGCAAAGTTTTATTTCGTCTGTATCTGCCTCAGGGAAAAATTCTTTCCCTTGCTGCTTAGGACCAAAAGCTTCCCACAGGAATCTTTTTCTTCCTGTTTCTCCTCTTGAATAGATTGTTCCCAGTTTGTGTTCATAGCTCCATAGTTACAAAATTAAGGACATAGTTCCTCCATCTTGTTGCTTATCTTAATCCTAAATTTTTTTCTTACGCTATATTCCTGTATCCTCCTTTTCTAAGTTTTTTCTCCACTATATTACTACACTCTACCTTCCTTAATTTTCATAGATAGACTTTTAAGAGAGAGAGAGAAAGAAACCTAGATAGAGAGAAATTTATGCTGCAGCCTTTCTCTGGTGTCTTTCAGCCCCTCATTCTTCCTCCTGAGAATGAAAACCCCTGCTTTCACTTTCACTACAAAACCACACTGGTCCAATTGCTTCTCACAGGGCTTTCTCCCCAACTCCCTGATTTGTCCCTGTTCAGGCACCATTTGAGGGAGACCGTCTCCCTCTTTTGCCCCCCAGGGTACTCTTGAGCAGGAGAAATGAGGAATATGTAGATAGAAATATAGAGGGAGAGAGACAGAAACACAGGATAGCCTCAGGAGGGCCTGATTCAAAACCTACCAGCCCCTTCTGTCTCTACTAACGGGCTTTTCAAGAAATGTCAAAGGGTGGAGCAAAAGACCTCCTCCCCCCAGCACAGCCAACTGCAGACCATCTCAAACACCTGGTGACCAGTCAAGCCATCCCCTAATGCAGCCCTGCTGTGTAAAGCAAGCTCAGATCTAACTAGGAAAACTTTGTGGGGCTCCCACAGGTTTGTACATATTTTATTGAGAATTTTTGCATCTATGTTGATAAGGGGTATTGGCCTATAAATTTCTTTATTATTTAATCTATGTATGGTTTTTCTATCAAGGCAATAGTGGCTTCATAAAAAGAATTTGGAAATATTCCTTCAGTTTCTGTTTTATGGAATAATTTGAAGAGTATTGGCATTAGTTCTTCTTTGAAAGTCTGGTAGAATTTGCACTGAATCTTTCTGGCCCTGGGCTCACTTTTGGGGAGATTTTTAATTACTGCTTCTTAACATGAGGGGTTATGGGTCTGTTTAAATTGTTTTAAAATGATTATGTTTCTATATGCAAAAAATAATTTTTCTCAAATAATAGACAAGTATTGTTTTCAGACATTTGCACTATAAATGGAATGAAAAGCAAAAGTTGTGCTACGTATCTCAAGGAAACATGAGTTTTGTTTATGGCTATGAGTACTTGGGCTGTGCTCCAAGGCTGGTCATCACACCCCTCACAGAACGATGCTGGCTGACTCTGACGACAGCACTGTACTTCAACCTAGGAGGCTGCGCTGCTGGGCCAGCAGGGGTAGGAAAAACTGAGACTATTAAAGACCTAGCAAAAGTAAGTAGCTACTGAATCCAGAATGTCATACAGGCTTTGATTGTATCTTGTTACACTATTCCCAACCTTAAAATGTTCATTTTATTTGCAAAACACGTTCATTACATAATACACTCCATCAACTAAATTTTGAATATCTAACATGTGAAAGGTCTTACTAAGCCAATCATCTTTGCATTTACCTGGACTATTACTGTATGAGCTGACCAATCAATAGTGTGGGAGGTGGAGGGAGCAATCGTTACTCACTTTGGTCTATTGTCCTCTTGGTTTTGTTGTATAAATCATAACCTAAAGCACTGGAAATTAATCAACTCTCTTATAGCAGTTAATTGCATGCATACCATGTTAGTTCTATGGATCTCTAACTTTGGTACCTAACTCATTTTTTTAACTATAATTTTTTTCTCAAAAGCTTAATAGAAATATTTCCTTACTCTGGCAGTCTAAATATCTTTATTTTCTGGCATAACTCAAGAACTATATTGAAACAGTATTTTGTTTTCCAGAGCCATGGTAAACATTGTGTGGTCTTCAATTGTTTTGAAGATTTGGATTATAAGGTAAAGCTTAAGTGTATATACTCAAAAAATGTGCATGTAAAATAATTCATTGAGGAATGAAAAAAAAACTAAGAAAAATACAAAAAATGTATTGGTAAGAGTACAAATACTAGTGATTTTAATGATAGAGAATAGAAGCCTAGAACCTAATTGAAAGTTAAAACATGTTTTAATTTTTCTTTTAAGTGGTTGAACTGAATTTCTTAAAGCAATAATTCTCAATTTTTATGACAGCAGGATTCTTTTTAAACTAAATTTCACATGCACAAAGCATATGGTTGTGCTTTATTAATACAAATACAAATGTTCATGCTGGGCATGGTGGCCCGTGCCTTTAATCCCAGGACTCAGGAGGTAGAGGCAGGGGGATCTCTGTGAGTTCCAGGCCAGCCTGGTCTACAGAGCAAATTCCAGAACAGCCAGGGCTACACAGAGAAACCCTGTCTCAAGAAAACAAAAACCAAACCAAAACAAAACAATACAAATATTCCTTACCCTAAACATTCATTTACTGAAAAGGTAATTAATAAACTCAAAGAAGCTACAGTGATTAACACCAAAAACAATTATAAAAATAATAATGATAATTGCCTAAGATGTGTCTAATAAAATCTTGAAATATTTTTATTAAAATTTCATGTTCCCCTTTGTATCTGTTACAAATTGAAATCAAAGTTTCAAGGCACTACAGTTTGGGGACTTTGTATCCTACTGCTGGGGACTGAACCCAGGTCCCTGCTTTGCGCAAGTACTCTACAACTGAGCGACATCCCCAACTCTGCAACTTGTTTTACATGTTGGTTAAAGCCCAGAATATCTCATGGTGAACAAAACATTGACACTTAATACAAAGCTGTTTTAATAACACCTGCTTTCAAGCTCCCCTGCCTCCCCACCCCCCTACTCCCTGTCCCCCTACCTCTTTACCCCCACTCCCAGATTCCCTCACCCTCACCCTCTACCTCTGCCACCATTGGCCTCACCTACAGCCCAAGCTAAACTGCAAGGAGTCTGCCCACTCCAGAGAAGGACCTCTGCCTCTGACACTGGACCCCTGCCTGCTGCAATATGGTTATAGAGACGCCGCTAGGCAGCAGCTCTGAGACCTGAATGGCTTTGTGCAGTTGGCTGTCACCTGCCAATGGTTCTGGGACACAGGAGCTTGCTGTTTGTGTTTAAGCTTTAGAAAGAAACAGCAGTGAACTCATCTAGAGTCTAAGCAACTGCTAAACTTTCTATGGAGAGAAAAATGCAAAAGATGTTTACTTCGTTTGGGTAAGATGAGAAGAACACATAGAATTTAGTATCCAGGTGGAAATGTTCACCTGTATAGTTTCTGTAATCAATCTTTTTTTTTTTTTTAAGATAATGGGGAAATTATTCTTCGGGTTGGCGCAGTCGGGATCTTGGTGCTGTTTCGATGAATTCAACCGAATGGACGTAGAAGTGCTCTCTGTCATCACCTCACAGATCCTAAGCATCAAGGTTGCAAAAGACAGCTATTCTGTGAGGTATTTGTTCACAGACTGCACCCTTGGGATGGAAATCTGATACACGTTTACTGTTTAATTAGTGTGAAGTCCTTTTCTTAAATAAGTGCTGGGGTCTTTGGGGTTTTGTTTGGTTTGGTTTGCTCAGCATGCAGCAAAATGAATGACACTTGCCTTGAATGTTTCTGGAAAATAATGTGGGATATATATATTTTCAACTTTAATGCCAATTTAAAGTTATCCACGCCCCCTTCCACATTTTGGATCAGCCTGGAGCCACCAGCCCTTGATGCAGATATACTCTAGTTCATATTTTTTTTTCTATCTTAGACTCTCTTTCATCTTAGGATATTATACTTAAAGAAATCAAACAAGAGTTATGGATATTTTCCTTCATTCTGCATGGATTTGTTTTTCTTTAATTCTACACCCATTTAAAAACAAAACTACTGGCTGTACTACTGAAGTCCTGTCTCACCATTCTAAACCAAGGTGCTTGTTTTGAAAAAACACAATAAAATATATGCATGTCAGGGTTACTGTTGTTTATGAATAATAAACACATTTTCCCTTCGGCTGCACTCAGAAGCAGCTCACGTGCCTGGCTTCAGGGATACAGACAGATATTCAGAAATAGAAGATGTCTAACTCATGCTGACAGCTGCTGACTTTACTCAGATGGATTTCATGTTGTTAGTGTTACCAGGGTTTACAGGTCTGTGGATACAGATGGGGGGCACAGTTACCCCCATTTTACCACCCTCTTCTATGCTTTAACCTCTGCAAAGTGTTGTGCCCAGGAACTGTCCAGCTGTGTCCTGGTGTCCTGGTTTTTCTGCCTCTCGTGTTTCAGCTATCCTCTTGGTAAGAAATCACCCCAGAAATTCTTGCCATTGTCTCTGTCCATGGTGCCACTGACAGGACACCAGTGTTTTTGCCAAAAAGCATCTGACTCACAGCTGTCCAAAATTTTTTTTTAATTTTTGAGATTTTGTTTATTATTTTATGGCTGCTTTGCCTACATGTATGTCTATGTACCACAGGCATTGGAGACCCTCACACTGGAGTTACAGATGGTTGGGAGGCACCATGTGGGCANGGGGAACCAAACCAGTGCTGAGCCATCTCTCCAGCCTCTGGTCCCAATATTTTAACTGGCAAAGGGAGGCTGGAAGTGGGTTGTGTTCCAAGCAGGACTCTGTGGTCTGCTACTGTGTTCTGGTGAGTCGTCCAGGCCCAGCTCATTGTGGTCTGCCAGGGTCTCTTCCCTGTGTGGATGGTTTCATCTGATGGTGCCTTCCAACATCCAGGTCCAAAAGCTTCTCAAACATCTTTAGATATGATCAAATATACCTGAATCTCAGCAGAACTCAACATTGGCTCAAAATAGTCCACCTCTTCCTCTCTGTGTTGTTGTTGTTGTTTTAAGTATGCCTGAACTGGCCTGATCCAGTGATCACAGGGATGAATACCCTAACTGCCACTATGGAGCCCTCATCCAGTGACTGATGGAGACAGATGTGAGCACCGGGCGGATCTCCAGGAGCCCAATCGATGGGAGACAGGGGGGCCTCTATGAGCAAGGGACTACGAGATCATGATGGGAGGGCGTGCAAAGATGGCCAGCCAAACTAGTGGAGACGCATGAACTATGGACCCATGGCTGAGAAGCCCCCATGGGCCCTCATCCAGAGACAGATGGAAGTAGATGCGAGATTCACGGCCGGGCGCCAGGCAGAACTCCAGGAGTTCAACTGATGGGAGAGAGGAGAGGTTCAATGAACAAGGGACATTGAGATCATGAAGCCAGCCAAACTGGTGGAAATGCATGAACTGTGGACCAATATCTGTGGAGCCCCCCATGGTGCTGAACTGGGCCCTCTGGAGGCTTGAGACAGTTGTTTGGTTTGAAGTGTCTGAGGGCCCCCAGGCGATGGGATCAGGATCTGTCCCTGGTGCAGGGGCTGACTTTTTGGAGCCCAGGGCGCAGTCTTGGCGCAGGGAGGAGGGTCTTGTCCTGCCTTGGCTGAGCGTGCCAGACTCACCATGGGAGACCTTGTATTGGAGGAGGTGGGAGTGGGGATGGGTTGAGGGGAGGAGCCGGCGGGGCAGGAGGAGGGAGGAGAGGGGGATCTGAGGTTGGTATGTAAAAGGAGTGGAAGATCTTTTTAATAATAATTTTAATAAGGGGGAAAAAGTATGTTTTATTTGAATTTAAGTATAATAAAGCCTTAAGAAAATCCTTAAAGGCGTACNCCACCAGCGCCTGCCTTAGAGGAGTGATTTTAATGATGAATACTTTACTGTCTTTTAGGTTTCTACTGGATGGTAAAGAAATACGTATCAATATGTCATGTGCAGTGTTTATCACCTTAAATCCTGGGTAAGTGTTCAGGAATCTAATGGCATATACACAGACTAAAATTCCTTTTCTTTAACCTTATCTTTGGGGGGAGTAGGGAGGGGGACGTTGTCTGAGATTGTGTATCCATCATTCACCCTCCAGAATCTTTTTTTAACTAATTCTTTGAGAATTTCTTATATTATATTTCGATCATATTCACCCCTCAGCCTAACTCCCCCCAGATCCCACCCCTTGTTCTAGACCCATACAGCTTTGTGTCCTCGTTTTAGAGAAAGATCAAATCCAGTTAGTGCTACCTGTATACTCTTGGGTGCCATCCACTGGAGTATGGTCAGCCTACCTGGGGCCATGCTGTTAAAGAGAACTAACGCTCCCTCCCCCCACAACTGTCAATTACCAGTACCTCCTCCAAGAGGGATGAGACTCAGTGCCCACCTCCCCTGTCCATGATGGCATTTTGTTTGGTTTGATCTTAGACAAGGTTTAGACATCCGTGCTGTCACAGCCGTTGGGAGGTGATGTGCCCACCCGTCCTGTTGTATAGACTTTTTGAAACTTGAAANGGTATACTTTCCCTCAAAAATAATTCTGTTGACTTTCTATGTGACACTTAACTGAAAATTAGTTGCAAAGATGGCTTTTACCTTTCATGTCATGAGTGCCCTGTAAAACACTGCTTCATTGTAGTTCCCTATCACCCCTGCTTCCAGCAATCTTTCCACCCACTCTGCCACAGTGAGCGTGGGAAGGGGGGGAGTGGTATGATACTGATGTCCGAGGACCCTGCAGTCTCCTGTTCTCTTCAACTTGACAAGTTGTGAGTCTGTGCTCATCACTGTCTCCTGTAAAAGCAGCTTCTCTGCTGATGGTCAAAATGACTGCTCTGTAGGTGTAAGGATGAGTCATTAGCAGTCAGTTCCACAGCGTGAAGGGCTGAACCCTGCCCAGCCACAGGTTCTTAGCACTCATAATGGTGCAAAGTATGAGTGCCATCTTGTGGAGCTGTGCCAAGCTCCACAGCCTCGTCTTTTTATGAACAGATATAACATCTCTACCCTGTCTGTATGGGTGATTACACTAGGCCTCCGACTAGGTTCGTCAAACATCTGAACAAGTGCTGCATTGGTCCAAGGAATCAGAAGGGGCTAAGATGAGGCAAGCCCTACAGTGAGACACGGGGCATATGGTAGGCCAGCATGGGATGAAAGGTGAAAACCATCTTGTAAACTAATTGTCACATAAGGGTCACACAGAAAGCCAATAGAATTATTTGGGAGCAAAGTAATATAGTTTCAAATTTGAAAAATGCAAAGTACAGTTGGCTTTTTATTATTGTTGCTGTTTTTCTCTTCCTCTTTAGATACAGTGGTCGAGTTGAGCTCCCAGATAACTTACAGTCTCTGTTTCGCCCGGTGGCAATGATGATGCCCCAGTTCAAAGTGATCATTGAAGTCATTCTGTCCTCATTTGGCTTCAAATCTTCAAGGTCACTGTCTGGAAAGCTCATTCACCTTTACAATTTAGCTGACAAGCAGCTCTCAAAACAGGTGAGGGACTGCCTCCCTCCAAATGTTTAATATAAAGTACGAAGCTGGTTACCTAAAGGGCCAGGAATCGGCAGGCCCAGTCCCACCATAAAACAGGAATCGCTGTCTTCAAAGTGGCTGTGCACCCAAGGTCCTAGGCCTTTACTCAGAGGTCTGTAGAAAGCGGTGCCATTGGTGACACTTCAAACCACACCTGCTGTCTCTGCTCGTGGATGTCAACCTCCCGATCTATGTTCTCCAGCAATTTGTACATCTTAGTGATTTGGAGGACTTGTGGAAAAGCAAGCACTCAGCCTGATTGTGTACGTCAGTGCACAGNTGAACACCGCACTTGCAAGCTCCATTACTGACACAGCTGATTTGAGTCCCACACCTTTTTGAGAATCGTTCTGGGGTTTGAGTATTTGTTTCCAACCCAAAATGGTTTGGACAGCAAACCACATTTTCTCCAAAGTCACCCTTTCCTCTTAGTATTCTCCCAGTTCCCCTTCCTAGTTCTCAGCCAGTACAACTCAGATGCTGTATGTTAACACTTACCACTCTTTCCTTTAAGAAAGAGGCTCTCCCAAGGTCAGTAGTGCATGGCTGTAGTCCTCAGTACTGGAGGGGCTGAGACAGTGGGTCCAAGAGTTCAAGGCTGGATAACATAGTAAAACTCTAAAGGGAGGGAAGGAATGGGGGAAGGAGGGAGGGAGGGAGGGAGGGAGGGTCAGAGGGATAAGGACATAAGGCAAAGGGACTTAGGACTTTCAGGAGCATCAACTTAGAAGAGAACTAAGAACATTAGAGGTAGAGCTGAGGGTTTTGGATTCATACAGACATCTCCTTTTATAGATAGATGGTTACTACTGTGCATATATGTGACTGTTTTAAATGGTTCTATTTTTCCTTGAGAACTATAGTAATTCAGATATTGACTACTGTATTTCAGGAGCATTATGATTTTGGCATGAAGACCTTGAAGACAGTTTTAATAATGGCAGAAAAGAAGAAGCAGGAGTGTAAATGGTCAGTTGAAATTTGAATTTAATGTTAGGTTCAGGGAGTTACGTACTGCTGGATAAATAATTAGTAGAATTTTAAATAAGGCAAACTATTGCTGCCTGAGGGAACCAGCCTTCAGGCAGCCCAGGGCTTGAAAGAAATCCACGGCATCAGCGCACTATCTGAGGGGTTTGGGAATGAAGACATTCACACACTCTCCTGATGGTTCCCTCTTTTATTCTCCCCTGTTCTCTCCCTCCACTGTTTAAATACCCTCAATAAACTCTTTTAGGCAATGCAGGACTCACAAAGGGGTTACATTCCATTTCTCAAGTGAATGGTTATAGGTAAAGACATGTTTTTAATCTCCCTAAAATAGTCATCTCAACAACTCACATGCAATATATCNAAGTCACTTGTCATGAGCAAGCAAGGAGCGTATTTTCTCAGCCGACCCTTTTGTTGACAGGCTGCAAATTGTGATTATAAAGAAAAAAATCAATTACTTTATTATCTATCTTAAGCAGCTCCTTAGGGAGAACTCATAGGTCCTGACTGTGTGGCATTTCCTGTGTAGTATTTTTATTCATCAAAAAAATACTGTGTAGTATTTTATTCATCAAAATTCTATATAGACTATCATTATTATGAATTAGACAGTACAACTTAGGGAGGAATCACCTTCTTGATAATTCATAGATAAAAATGCCCAGTAGAACGGGATGTATTCATGAGACAAACACACTACAATACAGGCTGTGGGGGACTCCCCACATCCATTCGCACTATGCCAGGGAAAGATAGTAGCAGCAAACATGGAGAGGAACAACAGAAGCAAAAGACATTCCAGAGTCTGTAGAGTTTTTCTTCTGGTGGCCTGACACCTAGAACTACCTGCTGTGTTTTTGACATGGCTACCAGCCGCAAACAAAACCAGGAAGCTACCAGAGCACCACAGTAAGATGGACTGACAGGTACTAAGTGGCATTAAAAGAACAAAAAGGGCCAGGTTGTGGATTCCTGATCCTCAGTGGAGCCTATTCTTTAGAAGATGTGTGCTACTTATGTGTAATAAATCAACCAGGCACGTCCTTTTTCCTGTCGTCATTCTGTAATCAATGGAGCATTGCTAGTCATATAGTATTAGTGTCATTTTAGGCATTGTAAGTGATCTAGAGGTGATTCAACGCACATGGGAGGACTGTGTAGACAGTAAACAAATACAACATTTTATGTGAGGGGCTTGAACATCCACAGACCTCAGTATCTGTGGATATTCTTGGAGCTAACAAGACTGCAAGGTGAAAATCAATGTGAATAGCTGAAATAAATAGCACTTGTAACATAAAACATCTTAAAACTATCATAAAAGTTTAAATATCCAGTGTTAATTTGTGAAAGGACGTATTAAGACTAGCAAAAGGGAGACTGAGGAGGCGGCTTGGTGGGTATATATGAATTCTTGTTCTATAAACATGGGGACACAAGTTCAAATCCCCAGCACCCACATAAAAGGCCAGGAATGTTGCATGTGTTTATAATCTGAGAATAAGCAAAGGGTTTATTATTATTATTATTATTATTATTATTATTATTATTATTATTTGTTTTTAGACAAACTGATTCTAAAATTCACATGGAAAAATAAACAAAAGTAGTTTTAAAATATTGAAAAGCAAGAGAAATTAAGGAGAAATACCTTTCCAAGGATTAAGCTATGCTGCAAAACCAGCAATTGAACATGTGGCATGGGTTGTCAGTGGGCAAAGTATTGAAATAGTGTAGAAAGTCAGGAAGCAGGACTGTGTGCCTGGGATATAGAGTGTATCAAAAACCTATCACCAAGGCTAGACTGTTCGATGCCCAGTGTGGGAAGCTAGCCACCACCTGCAGAGGTCAAGGGGGAGACATGCTCCACAGCATTTGCCAAGACAAGTTCTGAAATAATTGAGGAATTTAAATGTAAACAGACCTCAAATGTAAAACTGTCAGAAGGAGAAGGAGCAAATTGTCTTTTATATTCTTGGAGTAGAGAAGAGTCTTCTCCCAGTGTTAGAACCTGAACCTTGGGCCTTCTGTTAATGACTTACTCGTTGCTATGGCAAAATACCTGAGCAGGGCAACTCAGGGAAGAAAAGGTTTTTGTGGACTCAACAATCCATTGTGGCAACAGGAACTCTGAGCAGCTGGTAGCATTGTATCTGCTTTGATGACACTCAGCTTACTTTCTCTTTTTTATTTAGTCCAGAACCCCGCAATGTGTCACCCACATTTGGTGACCCTGGTATCTGGCATAGTGCGAATGGATGTGGGGAGTCCCCCACAGCCTGTATTGTAGAGTTATTGACATGCAGCAGAGTTAACCCAGTCTAGAAACTCCCAGACATGAGCAGAAGTTTGTCTTCACCGTCATTCTGTATCCCATTAAGTTGACAATCAACACTGACCATCACAGGCCTCATATGACTTTTAAAACCAAAACTCAAACTTTAGAATCTATAGGGGCTGGAGAGATAGCTCAGCAGAGCTCTTCCAAAGGTCCTGGGTTCAATTCCCAGCACCTACGTGGCAGCTCACAACTGTCTGTGACAGTCCTCTTCTGGCCTCTGTGAGTACTGCACACAGGTGGTACACAGACATATATGCAGGCCAAACACCCCACCCACACACTTTAAAACAAAATCTAGAATCAACAAAAGAACATATTTATAATAACAGATAAGGACCTGCTTATCTCAAAATACTTAAAGGTGATTATATAAGGGTAAGTTAGAAATGACTTCTATGGATTTGAAAAACATGACACACTAGAGCTGACAATATTTGCAGCTCATGCTGCACGCCACTGTGGTTGCATCTGGACATGGATGGTCTAGGACAAACTCCTCTTAAAAAATAAGAGCATCAATCATACCACAAGGACACTTGCTCAACTATGTTCCTAGCTGCATTATTCTCAATAGCCAGAACCGGGAAACAACTTAGATGCTCCTCAACTGAAGAATGGATTAAGAAAATGTGGTACTTCTACACAATGGAGTACTACTCAGCAGGGAAAAACAATGACATCATGAAATTTTGCAGGTAAAATGGATGGAACTAGAAACTATCATCCTGAGTGAGGTAACCCAGACTCAGGAGGACAAACATGGTATGTACTCACTCATAAGTGGATACTAGATGTAAAGCAAAGGATAACCAGACTGCAACCCACAGCTCCAGGGAAGCTACCTAGCAGGGAGGACCCTAGGAAGGACGCATGGATCGCCCAGTGAAGGAGAAATTAATGAGATCTACACGAGCACACTGGGGGTGAGGGGGCATAGTGGAGGGTGGGGGATGGGGGACAGGAGGTTCGAGTTGGAACAGGGACAGAGTGGGAGAGCAAGGAAAGAGATACCATGATAAATGAAGACATCATGGGAAAGGGAGAAACAGAGTGCTAGGGAAGTTCCCAGAAATCCACAAGGATGACCCCACCTTAGACTACTGGCAATAGTCAAGAGGATGCCTGAGCTGGCCTACTCCAGTGATCATATGGATGAATACCCTAGCGGTCATCATGGAGCCCTCATCCAGTGACTGATGGAAGCAGATGCAGGGATCCACAGCCAGGCGCCAGGCTGAGCTCCGGGAGTCCAATCGATGGGAGAGAGGAGGGCTTCTATGAGCAAGGGACACGAGATCATGATGGAAAGATGTACAGAGATGACCAGCCAAACTTGTGGAAATGCATGAACTGTGGACCAGCGGCTGGGGAGCCCCCATGGTACTGGACTAGGCCCTCTGGATAGGCGAGACAGTTGTCCAGCTTGAACTGTTTGGGGGACCCCCAGGCAAGCAGTGGGATCGGACCGTCCCTGGTGCATGAGCTGTTTTTTTTGGAGCCCAGTGCCTAAGGTGTGACACTGAGCAGCTTTGGTGCAGGGAGGAGGGGCTTGGACCTGCCTCAACTGAATGTGTCGGGCTCTGCTGGCTCCCCACGGGAGACCTTGCCTTGGAAGAAGTGGGAATGGAGGGTGGGGTGAGGGGAGGGCTGGAGGTGGGAGGAGGGAGGAGCGGGGAATCGGTGGTTGGTGTGTGAAATGAATGGAAAATCTTTTAATAATAATAATAATAATAATAATAATAATAATAATAATAATAATAAAAAATAAGAGCATAGTTTAAGCCAAGCCAAGCAAGTCATTATTGAGGTAATCCAAGAAGCTAGTCTATCAAAGTTTCTTCCTGAAGATGTCCCAACTTTTGAAAAGATCATAGAATATTTTTTTCCTGGAATAAGTTTCAAAAGTGCATCACTTTGCCTTGGAGGTAATACGTGCATGGGAGGCACTGCCAGGTCGCTTGGGAAAGGGAAGTGGGATGTGGAAGCGATAATCTCAATGTATATTTTATAGTATATGTATATACATATGTATATCTAATATAGTAATTATATGTATATTATATATATATACTCATGTAAACTTTTCTTGTGAAACAGTTCCATATATACTGAACATATACAACAAAAACATTTTAATAAAAAAAACAAAGATAATTGAAAATCCTTTTATTTGTTAAAGACATTGAATATGCAATTAAAATATTTCCTAAATGGAAATGAAGAATAATAACATTTTTTAACCATCAGGGAAAACCTCATTCTTTTACCACGTTAAAAAACATTCAGCGATTCTGAGGATTAAGAAATGAGTACGTGGCTGGGGAGAGGTAGTTTTTCCTGCCTACACGGGCAGTTTCCTCCCTTGCACTCCTTAGGGGAATTTCCAAAGCTCCCTTCATTTATCAAATAAGGGACATGGGAGGGTTTGGAGTGAGGAAATGATTCAGGTTTGTTTTCTTCAACTTCTACAGTGATAATCTTTCTGAAGCAGATGAGTCTCTGATCATTATTGAGGCAATCCAAGAAGCTAGTCTATCAAAGTTTCTTCCTGAAGATGTCCCAACTTTTGAAAAGATCATAGAAGATTTTTTTCCTGGAGTAAGAGTTTCAAAAGTGCATCACCTTGCCTTGGAGGTAATACGCGCATGGGAGGCACTGTCAGGTCGCTTGCAGGTAGAATAGGTGTGGGTATAAATACAATGGCTCTTCTGAACTACTCCACTCATGTCGAGGACATTACAGACGAGACTAGGGGATAAAAGCACTTGCCGACACATTTTTACCAGGGAGGGAAAGGAGCACACTGCGACTAATAGAACAAATAGGCAGTGGAGGTGCTATGTGCTGAGTTCTCCTTCTTAAGTGATGATACTGGGTTTCGCTGTAATTTCATGGTGATTACTCCCTGTTATTAGGAGAATTTAACTGTTTTGTTCATAAGTGTTTACTGCATTTGGGGTGTTTCCACAAGACTTCCCAAGTTGCTTCCCTAAGATGTGTGTGATAGCCTGAGCAAAACCAGGGTCGAATTGCCATTGCCTTATGTACAAAATCAAAATTATTATTGGCAAAAACTGGCTTCCTTCATCTAGTGGCCAGGTCATCCTTCCAGCATATCTGCCCTTCCTGCCTTTACCTGTTCTCGCTACTTTTTCTGCCTCTGTTACTTCATCTCCTAGCTGTCCAGACTTTTAAAGTGTATTGATTACTTTGCCTTAGACCTGACTTGAGGAATGGGTTTTTTNGTTAGTTATTTCAGAAAGTACAATATAAGTATCTTTATAGCTGCTTTTAATGTATCAGTAGTCGATGTAATTAATTTGACACAGCAGTCTCAGATTACATGCTGTGTTTTAGCACACATGAAGCATTGTAGTGAACATGACCATAGATAATGCAGGAAGGCTCGCAAGAATTCCTCTTGAGAACCATTCAAAGTAGATGTATGATCTTAACTGTTCTATTATGGTCTGAAAATAAGTGAATTTTAATCTCTGTGGTTCTCCTTCGAACAGCCTTGTCCAGCTAGACAAGAACTTGCATTTTATTCACGTTTTGGACTTCATCAGTATGTAATTGAACAAAGCACTATTTTTATTCTTTCAGTTTCATGCTTTTGAGATTATCCCGTTACATATTTTCCTGATAGAGACTTTCCTTCTTAGACTACCTAGAAGTCTGGTCTAACATACATTACTTTCTTAACTAACCAGCCTCTGCTTCCAAACTCCTTGCCATCTCTTTTCATGTGCGAAATATTTTTCTGTCTTCTTTTGGGACTTCCATCTTTTTGAGTAAGATTTTTTGAAATTCAAAATTAGTTTTTCTTTTTTACTAATGGAAGTTTGTAAGACTAGAATTTTCTCCAAGCAAGTGCTTTGTCTGTGTCTGTGGAGGTGATGGCATGGCTTTGGTCCCTTGTTGTGTTAGTGTGGGGATGTTCACTGCTTTCTGCCCTGGAGAGCATCCTACATCCTGGAGTGAATCTCAACAGGTCGCAGTGAGACATCTTTTGAATGTGCTGTTGGGTTTCATTTACTAGTATTTTACTCAGGATTTTTGCAAACATATCCCTCAAGGATATTGATCTTTTTTATTCCTTTGTTGTAGTGGTTTGTATATCAAAATATTGCTGGCCCCAAACAATGAGTTTAAAAGAGTTCTTTCCCTTCATGTGTTTAAAAGAGAGTTTGAAAAGAATTAGTGTTAATCTTCAAATGTTTGTGGAGCCATCTGGTCCTGGGCTTTTCTTTAATGGGAAACGTTTTGTTATTGATTTGGTCTCATCCTTTATTTTTATGGGTTTCCTCAGGCATCTAATTTTTCCTTAGTCAGTCTTGGTAAGTTGTGTATGTTCAGAAATTTGTTCATTTCTTCTGTTGTTGTTTTTTATTTGTTGGTGTGCAATTGTTCATAATTTTAACTAATGATCCTTTTTATGGTTGTGGTATCTATCCTAATGTCTCCATTTTTGGTCTCTAGTTTCATTTATATGAGTTTTCTCATTTCTTTGTCTAGCTAAAGATTTTTTTTTTTTACTTAAAAACAAAAATAAACACTTCAGGCCTCAATTGGTAAAGTGCTTGCCTTGTAAGCCTGAAGAACTGGGTTTGAACCTTCGCAAGCCATGTAAAAAGCTGGGCATGGTGGCACACATTAAACACCCACCCTGGGGAAGTGGAGACAGAAGAGGACTCACTGGCTAGCCAGTGTAGCCTACTTAGAGAGCTCCAGCCAATGAGAGAGCCTGTCTCAAAAGAAATGGACAACATTTTTGAGGGTGACCCCAAGGCTGTCTTCTGCCTGTGGCATGAATGTACACACATGAAGATGTGTATCATCGTTATACAAGTGCCCANGTGTTCACACTGATTGAAAGCGTCTTTCATTCATCATTTGTATTTTTAATCTTTATTTTACTTATTTTTGCACTTATTAAATATTTTTCTTACTGCTAACTTGGAATTTGGGTTACTCTTGTTTTTATTTGTTTTTTAATTCCTCAAGGTACAATATTAGTTATTTATTTGAAATCTTATCTCTAATTTTTTATGTATCTGGGTGTTTTTTGCCTACATGTATGTCTGTGCACCATGTTATGCCTGGTGCCTACAGAAGCCAGAAGAGGTGTAAGAGCCCCTGGAACTGGAGTTAACAGATGCTTGTCAGTCACCTCGTGGGTGCTGGAAATCAAACCCAAGTCANCTACAAGAGCAGTCAGTGCTCTTAACCACTGAGCCATCTCTCCAGCCCCTGAAGTCTTTGTTTTAGGTGATGGGTGATTATTCCTATAAACTTCTCTACATTCAATTTTCCTCTAATTGCATAATTTTGGGCATACTATGTTGCCATTATTATTTGTCTCAATAAATTTTATAATTTCTGGGCTAGTGAAATGGTTCAGTCGGTGAGCTGCTTGCAGTCAAGCCTGACAACTTGAGTTTGATCCCCCGATCCTATCGGTGAAAGGAGAGAACTGACTCCTGGAAGTTGTCTTCACACACGCACACATGTGCGCGCGTGCACACACACACACACACACACACCCCTTCTCAGTGGCACTTGCGGGTACACAACCCCTGGGTCTTTCTGGACCCTGTTGTTTCATTTCTTGTGTTTGTTTAGTTTCCCAAGTCTCTCTTGTTGCTGCTTTCTACTTTTATGCCGTTGTGGTAAAAATGATACTTGATGTGATTTCCATTTGCAGCTGTTGGATGGATTGGTCTATGAATGTCTGCTGGGATCTTTGGTCCAGGATACAGTTTAACTCTGACATTTCTTTGTTAACTTCCTCTGGGTATTCCACTTATGCTGAAAGTAGAATATTAAGTGCTCTACTGTTGCTGTGTTGGAGTGTACCTCTCTCTCCCTCTGAAGTCTGTCAGTATGTACCCTACAGCTTTAGGGGCAGCAATATCAGGTACAAATATCTTTATGCCTCTTGTATCACCTTGCTGAATTGACCTTTTATCATACATGATTTCTCTCTC
>LZPO01075981.1:0-18217 GCA_001675575.1 Neotoma lepida | reverse complement strand
TGAAGAAATACTCTTGTAAACTACAATAATTAATAAGTAGCAAAGAAGTTCTAAAGGATTACAATTTAAGTGTTTGGGCTGGGGGTGGTGTGGCACAGTGGTACACCATTAGGCTAATTTGTACAAGGACTTGGGCTCTATCCCCAAGACCGCAATAAAAAGGCAAATGGATGGACAGATGGATGGATGGATAGATAGATACTCAGGTTATAATGCATTTTAATATATTTATATCCTTTTAGAAAGCAATAACTATTGCAACAGATCAATTAGGCTTTCAACACTGGCCACCTCAGAGAGAAAAGATCATACAGTTGTACAATCAACTTCAGGTGAGTACAGAACGGCATGTCAGCAGGTTCTTTACCTGAGTTTCAGTCAGTGAGCTCAAATGCAAAAACACAGTAAGAACAATAGAGAGAGGGGTTACAGTACTCTTTGAAGTACAACGGCGTATTGAGTTTTTTCCTAGACTTTTTATCCTACCTTAATGTGACAGATTGAATTGACCTTTTTATTCATTAATCGATACTTGCNAGAGCCCTACAAGTGTAGTCTGAAATAGCCTGTAACCTGCTGCTATGACGTCTTTAAACTCCCTGTTCTGCCCGGCTGTGGATATATGTTGTGTATTTTCACAAACACTGGNATATGTGTACCCCCTGATTCTTTGTAAGATTCCGTGTCTCGAAATATTTTAGCTGTTTGAGTTTTATGTGAATTGCCACATTATACAATGGTCTCATTCTTCATTTGGTTGTTTATCTTTTTCTTAGGAAATGTATATGTTTCTCATTATGTACTTTACATCATAATTCTTTAGTAATTGTGTACATTATGAGTAAATTCTCTTAAGTCTCAGCTTTTTAGAAGTGTTACCATGTTCAAGCTGTATTGAAGACAATTTTAGTGCAGTAGGCTCTATTCCTTTATGGTTTGAGCATTTTGTATCCTATTTTTAAAAAAAAAAATCTTTTCAGCTATCTTTGTAAAGACATTTCTATGAATTTTTCCCAAAGTTTTGAAATATTTGCGTTTTCCATTTTTAAGTTGTCTGGAGTTCTTTTTTAAGGTGTCAGCTAGAGATTTTTTCCCAAAAGGATAGTCAGTTTTCCCATGGCTTTTCCTCACTGGCTTGCTACTTATACAGCACATCAAGTTTGCACATCTAGTAGGATTGACTTATCAGTTTATTGGAGCCTCTTTCTCCATCTATGTCTATACCACACAGTTTTAAATATCACTGTGGTTTGTGAAATTAACCTGTCCCATGTTTATATTGGCAGAGGAACTAGATTCCTAGGTCAGAGACAAAGAGCAANTTGTTACAACAGCACCACTAGCCAGACTAACATATTTATACCACCCCTTAAGACATAATTGCCAAAGTGACACAAGGATTGGTAACTGCTGTACACGGGTGACGTGTGATGGGAACCTTGAGTTTAGTGCACCCAGCCCTAGTCTTAAAAGAATCCTGGCATCAAAAATACCCAAACTTTGTTTCTGAAGGAGTATTTTAAATATACATTCTGGGTACCAAATTGTGCTTGATGGGGTGTAGCTCGGTGACAGAGTGCATAGTTAGCATGCATGAGACCCTGCAGTCAGTCCCCAGCATCTTCACACCCAAAATCTGTCTTACATTCTGACAAACATAAGCTGCCAATGCCTCTGCTCCAACAGCACATAGGAATATCAATGACTCACAAAGAATGTCTCCCAGCAGCATCCACCTCTCATTTATGCACTGTCTTAGCTTCTGGTGAATGTCCCCAAGAGTACAGTGCTATATTAACAACTAATTAATCTTGCTGCTAGGACCTATAACCCAAATACATTTGTTTTACTTCATTGTTTTAGTTAGGGTTTTTACTGCTGTGAAGAGATGCTGTGACCATGGCAACTCCTATAAAGGAAACATTTAATTGAGTGGCTTACAGTTTCAGAGGTTTAGTCCATTATCATCATGGCAGGGCATGTTAGCACGTAGGCAGACACGGTGCTGGAGAAAAAGCTGAAAGCGGAGAAGGAGCTACATCTTGATCCTGCAAGCAACAGGAAGTGGTCTGAGTGTCGCACTGAGAGAAGCTTGAGCATAGGAGACCTCAAAGCCTGCCTCAACAGTGACACACTTCCTCCAAAAAAGCCATGCCTACTCCAACAAAGCCATACCTCCTAATAGTGCCTCTCCATATGCGCTTATAGGGGCCACTTATATTCAAACTACCACATTCCACTCCCTGGCCCCCATAAGCTTGTGATAATGTCATAATGCAAAATGCATTTAGTCCAACTTCAGAAGTCCCCATAGTCTATTACAGTCTCAGTAATGTTTTAACATCCAAAGTTCAAAGCCTCTTCTGAGATTCATGCAATCTCTTAACTGTAATTCCCCATAAAATCAAAATCAAAAAACAGATCACATACTTCTAACATATAATGGCACAGGATATATTATCATTCCAAAACATAGGGAAGGGAACATAGTGAGGAAATACTGGACCAAAACAAGACCAAAAACCAGCTGGGCAAACTCCAAACTCTACATCTCCATGTCTGATGTCAAAATGCTCTTCAGATCTCCAACTCCTTTCAGCTTTATTGACTGCAACACACTTCTTTCTCTTGGGCTGNTTCCACTCCCNGTGAGCAGCTCTCCTCGNCAGGTATCCTATGACTCTGGCATCTCCAACATCTTGGGGTCTCCAAGGCAATCCAGANTTCACCTTCACAGGTTTTGTGCAATGGCCTCTCTGTGCCTCCATGCAGGGTCACTCCTGCCACATGCCTGGCTTCAGTAACTTTCCTTAGTCATTCTAGAACCTCTTTCTTCTGTCCTTGGCCAAAGCTGCCAAGTTCTGCTGCTTTCTGGGACTGGAACATGGCCCCCTCGTTCAATTACATCTTCACCAGATCTCTGTTTTTGATGGTTTCTTCACTCCCTAATCTTGGCTATTCTGAAACTGGGTCTGTTAGACCAGGCTTGCCTTGTTCACGGGATCTTTCAATTACATCTTCACCAGCTTTCTGTTTTCAATGGTTACCTTCACAGACTAAATTTGGCTGCTCTGGAACTTGCTCTGTAGANCAGGCTCACCTCAAACTCAGAGATCAGCCAGCCTTTGCCTCTGGACTGCTAGGATTAGAGGTGGGTACTACCACATGGTCTAAAAGCTCTAAGCTTTTCTTTAATTCCTTTTTACAAATTGGAAACTTAGGTGGGTGGGGTCTTGCCCTGGGGTCACCACTCCCTTTATCCCATTTCTTAGTCTGTTTATCTCCTTGAACATAGGATTTAGCTCCAATCTTCTTCATGATGTTCCTTTTTTCCTCAAATTTTGCATTTTGTAATTTACTCTACTCAACTTGCTCCTTTTCATTACAAATCCTCATTAGAGTTACCACTAGTAACCTATCTAGAATCTATACTAGGTTGCATTTGTTTTGAGATTTCCTCTGCCAACAGAATTAATCCAAAACTCTTTACTTTAGCCTCAGGCAAACGTTCAGACAAGGGCAAAAGCAGCCACATTCTCCACCAAAATATCAAAGAACAATCTCTAGGCAATACACTAAAATTCTTCTTCTCTGAAACCTCTTGAGCCAGGTCCCCACAGTTCATCAAATCACCCTTAGCACCACTGTCTTCCATGCTCCTACTTGTGTGGCCCATTAAGCAGTGCTTAAAGCATTCAACTGCTTTTCTAATCCACAGTCCCAAGGTCCATATTTCTTCAAACAAAAGCATGGTCATGCCTATCACAGCAATACCCCAGTCCCTGGTACTGACTTCTGTCTCAATTGGGGTTTCTATTGCTGTGAAGAGACACCATGACTACAGCAACTCTTCTTTTTTTTTCCTCTTTTCTTTTTTCTTTTTTTTTTGCCAGTTTTCCCAGACAAAGTTTCTCTCTATAATAGTCCTGACTGTCTGGAACTCATTCTGTAGACCAGGCTAGCCTCAAACTCACAGAGATCCACCTGCATCTACCTCCTGAGTGCTGGAATTAAAGGTGTGCACCACCACCACCCAGCCCTCAGCAACTCTTATAAAGGAAAATATTTCATTGGAGTGGCTTACAGTTTCAGAAGTTTAGTCCATTATCATCATAGTGAGACATAGTGGCATGCAGGCAGACATGGTGCTGGAGAAGACACTGAGAGTCCTATATCTTGATCCATAGGTAACAGGAAGTGAACTGAGACACTGAGTGTGGCTTGAGCATATATGAGACCTCAAAACCCACCTCCATAGTGACACACTTCCTCCAACAAGGCCATAACTACTCCAACAAAGCCACACCTCCTAATAGTGCCACTCCCTATGAGTTTATGGGGCCAGTTACATTCAAACTACCACACTCGTATAGGACTTACTTAAGGCTTCCATCATCAGACCACTGAACAGCCGAGCAAGACCACCCTAAGCACCAGTCCCAGCTGCGAATAACCACCTAATGTTCTAGGTCCAAACAGCTACACAAACACTGTAGCCNATGTCTACCATAGTCTACCATAGAGGGCCAGGTGGGATCCCTCTGCATGTCTCTATGACCCCTCCACTTGATATCCAGGTGTACACAGATTTTTACATTACCCCATAAGGAGGGGCTAGTGCAAAACAGTGAGCTGACACCAGTCTGAATGCCAATCTCAAGGAAAACTGGGTTGTTTTAGGAGGGAGACAAGATCATTCCTGGGCCTGGTTTTTACATAAGAAATAAAGATATAAAGGGGAACAAGGTTTGTTCACTTGGAAAGTGGAGTCTTTTGTTTGTTTTGGGGAGAGGGTTGTTTGATTAGATTTTACAGTTGTAACCTTTCTTCAGTGTGAACTATGTCAAGTTCAAGGTGAGGACTGATGAAGTTGGCAGTGCCCCAGTTCAGTTCTCATTTCATTCTGACAAACCTGCTTCTTGTGTTTGGAATGCCCAGTATGAATGGTTGGTCCAGCATCATNGCTTTGCTGTGCATCAGCAGAAGTCACTCATCTGACCTGTGAATGACTGTGGGAATGGGGAGTGAGCACTAGGGTGCGCACATGTGAGCAATTTGTTTTGGTTTTGGTTTTTTCCTTTTGTGTGTGTGTGTGTGTGTGTGTGTGTGTGTGTGTGTGTGTGGTATTGAGGATTGAACTGAGGATTCTAAGCAAGTGTTTTATCACAGACTACACCCCCTGCCCTTTGTTCTGCTTATGGGGCCACTAATTACATCATGGGAGCCCCTTCCCCAAATATCAGACCTAGAATCAAGAAATTTGTAAGAGATGAATGAAAAAGATATTAGTATTCGACTCTGAGCAATTGGTACATAAAAAAGCACCACGTTTGGAAAGGCTGAGTTGAGAAGCTTATGAGACATGGGCATGGAAACAGTAAGTCGAGGCACTGAGCAAACATATACATTAGAGGATTCATTTAGAACCTGGGTCATGCTTAAGACCAAGCTGGTGAGACTAAAAGGAACCATGAAGAAGAGAGAGCAACAAGAAGGATTGCGGGAAGTGTAGCATGGAAAGATACAAGAAAAATNAAGAGAGAAATGATTGTGTTACAGAGCCCCATAGTTCAGAAAGCCACAGGAGGAGGGGGAAGGGGGGGGACAAAAGAAAGTGATAACCAGGAATTAAAGACATTCTCTGATTAGGCTATTTCTTCTCACTTCAGCCTTAGCCTATCCAATGCAGCAGAGGGCCAGACCAGCACAGATTGAACAACCATATGAAGGAAGAGGGGGTGGGTACAAGCAGGGATGTATTTGTAGAGAAGCGTTCCTCCTCAGCACACTAATCTGAATTTTATTTTAGGCTTGTGTCGGTGTGATGCTAGTGGGCCCAACAGGTGGAGGAAAGACGACAATCAGGAGGATTTTAGAGAAAGCATTAATAATTCTTCCTGTTGCCGCTGTTTTATCACTTAAAGAAATGCAATCTGAGTCAAAGGTAAATATTCTATATAAAACATTTCCTGTCTGTGCATAGCTTATACTTCAGCACACATATCTATTCTTCCTGCATTTATATTTTAACTACTGGTTAGATTTACTGCTAGAAGTTTTGTAAGAAATCATTGTAGTGAGAGTTTTGAAATTTAGATTTCAAACTGGTTATGAGGGATGTAAAATAAAATGATTGACTTGTATATTTCGTATTTAGCTATTTTACTGAAATAATCTAAGTTCCAATTCATTCCCCAGTATTAATTCAATCGTCTTCAAATAAAGTTAATTATACCTCTTTTCCAATATTTATGTGATTTTTCTTTTGTTATTANATTGATTACCCCTCCAAGACTGTTAACTATAGTTTTTATTCTTTATTTTACTTGAAATGCATTTAATTTTTTCAATATGATGTTACATTTATCTCTAATAATTTATTCTTTGTTTTTTTCTAGAAATCTTTTTCTAGAAACTCTTTCTCATATTTGTAAGTTTCTGTTCCCCAAAACTTTGGATTTTTGATGATTAGAACTTATATGATTGTTAGGGGACTGGCACGACGGATCAGGAGTTAAGGGCAATGGCTGAATGTTTTCCGCACTGGGGTGCAGGGAGACATCTTTTCTTGAAGCTACTTGTGTTATTTAGATTGTCTTAATGGTTTTTATAGTATGCCTTATTTAANCAAGTCAATTTTTACTGTTTCTTGTTAATTACTACCTTTATAAAAATGTTTTGTTTGATATAAAAGATTTCTCCTAAAACCTGTTGGCAACAACAGTGCAAAAAATTACGTAATTGTGCTATAACTAATTCTNCTGAAAACAACACTGGATTTCTCATCCCTGCCCCCAGTTTATAGGGAAAAAAGGAAAGGTAGATGTGTGTGTTTTGAATCCCAAATGTGTCACTCTTGGTGAACTATATGGACAGCTGGACATTAATACCATGGAATGGAGCGATGGGTTATTATCAGCAGCAATTCGAAATTATGTGCATATAAGCACTGCAGAATACTCCAAGAAAGACAGTGTCAGACTAATGTCAAGAATCACAGATTTATCTAATGTAAGTTTGCTATGGAATTGAGCATTTTCCTTTCTCTAATCTAGACAGTGGCATAGTTCAAGCCACCTATTAATGTAAAAGGAAAAAGTATTATAAACAGTTTTTAAAATAGAAAAGTTATATTATTAAAAATAGACAATGCACTGTTGAGTATTTTTGGTTTTTGGTTGGCTTTTGTTTCATGGGGCTTTATTTATTTATTTTTTTNTTTTTTGGCTTTTCAAGACAGGGTTACTATTGAGTTTTTAAATGGTCAGTAAACCATAAAATGAAGTTAGAAATAATTATGTTGAAAGGAATGCAAAGAGAATTAAGCCTAAATAGAGAACAACCTGGTGATTGTCACTAATGTACCTTACAAATTAAAGAAGTGAGGATAGTTTTGTTTTTAAAAAAAGGAATAAACTATTTGATGCAAAATTTGTTAAATAGTAAATGTAAGTGGCAAAAATGGAAAGTTGTGTTCTTGTAACTAATAAGTGAGATTATTGGTAATTTTCNGTAGGTAAGCTATATTAGCAAAAGGTGATGTTTGAAACCAAAGGGATTATCAAAGACAGAAAATAATAGTCTGCATTTGCTAGCTCATAAAGTAATATACAAACATGATTTAGGACAATTTTGAGAATATAATCAGACCTTAGTATCCATGAATTTCACCTCTGCAGACTCACCCAAAAAATAGATCCAAACTATTTGGAAATGAAATGGTGTCTGTGTGAAGTGTATACAGACTTTTCCTTATCATTGCTTCCCAAACAATCTAACAACATCACACACAGGCTTTAACCAAACACGTGGATGTGAGTAGGTTGTGCATAAATACTATATCGTTCTACATAGGATACCTAAGCACTCATGTTTTTGTATTTTCTGGGNCTTCCTAGAAATAGTCTCCCCTATAGATAACAAGGAATGACTGAACATGTAGAGATTTCTACATAANTATTTCTTTGATTTAAAAATCAATTCCTAGTCATTTAAAGAGATAGCTTTGTTAAGCTGATGTTATCTTTTTATATTGGTAAGAGGATGCTTTCTATATGAAAAGTTATGAGTTACCTGTCTACCATATGAACCACTTATATTGTCTCAAACTCATGAAATACATTTAGCAATATATTCTTTATGGAGTCATCTTTTCAGTTTTATCATAAAGGTATGCTAAATTTTACCAGATGCCTTTTTTTGTATCTATTGAGGTGATAATACATTTTTGCACTTTGTTTTTTGATAACATGTCTGAGTTTGTATGTATGTATGATAATGAGTTTGACTTGCATGTGTTAAGCCATGTTGCATCCTTGGGATATATCCTACTTGATCATAGCTAAATCTTTTATGTATAATANTCTATTTGAGTTGCTGGTATTTTGCCTAAGAATTTTGCATTTGTTTGGATGAAGGTCATTGGCCCATTGCTTTTTGTTTTATCNTGTTCTTTTCAGTTTGGTCTCATGGAATAAGTCAGAAGAATTCCATTCTCTTTGATTTTTCTAGCATATGTAAGGGAGACTAAGTATTCATCCTTCTCATCAGTAGTGACACTATCTGGTCCTGGACTTTAGTTTGAGGAGGAAATTTTTTGTTGCTGATTCAGTCTCGTTACTTTTTATTGGCCCTTTATTTGTTTCTCCTTGATTCAGTCTTGGTGAGGGGCATGTGTCTAGGATTTTGTCCATTTATTTTATGTTTTCAGGGATGTTGGCATTTCATTTTAAATTTTTATTAGTCCTTAATGTTTCTGTTGCATCTGTTGTAATGTCTCAGTTTTCATCTCTGATTTCATGNAAGTCTTCTCCTTTTCTTAATCCAGCTGAAAGTTTGTTGATTTTGCTTATGTCTTCAAAGAANCAGTTGTCTTATGTGGGGCAGAACTGGGATTGAATTCAGGATCCTGAGCATGGTCAATAAGNTTTCTACCACTGAGAGCCACATCTGCACCACTCCCCCTTTTCTGATGCAGAATCTCCCTAATTTTCAGGCAGGCCTCAAGCTTGTAATCCTTCTTTCCTAGCATCCTAAGTAGCTGGGATGACAGCCTATGTCATGCTCAATCATTCTGTTGCTCTTAGAAGGTAAGTTGCACTAGACATGGTGTTATACACTGTTAATCCCAATGCCTGGGAAGGAAAAGATCAGTAGGTGTCAATGAATTCAAGGTATCACGGTCTAGAAACATTTGAAGTTCTAGGCCAGAGAGATTCTAGCTTAAAAAAGAAAAGAAAAAAAAACCTGTTAAGTTCCATATATGCATATACTTTGCAAGGATTTTATTGTTGCTGATACTGCATTGTAGTCACCAGCACTATGATTTTTTTTTTTACAATTTTTTGGGACTTGATCTATGATGTGATCTACTCAGGAGGGTTTTCTTCATGCCAATGGGAAGTGTAAGTTCCTGTAGCTGTTGGGTAGGCTGCTTTGTACCACATGTAGTAGGTGAAATTCATCCGTGCTCTTTCTTTGCTGATTTTGTATCTTGATGATCTGATATTGGCAAAAGTAGAATGTTAAAATCCCTTGCTGTTAAGTGTACTAGAATCATTCAGCCTTTAAGTCTATTAATATTTGTTCTGTGTACCTGATGCTTTGATACTGGTTTTCCATATGTTTACATTGTTTACAGTCACTTGCTAAATTCACCTCCTCTTTGCTTTGTATTTACCATGAGGCTTACAAAAACATTTTTAAATTATAAAAGCCTATATTAGAATGATAGCTACTTAACATTGATNATAAAGACCGNAAAATGCTAGTACAATGCTACATCCTGATTATTCATTATTTAATTTAGATTTTCCAAGTTGGTTTCACCACTACAGCAGATATCGATAACCATGTTTTTATGAAGGAAGTAGAAAAAGATGTTAAAATTTCAGAAACTCATGGTAAGTATTGTTATTAAATTCAGTATGTTATTAATATAGAAGAGAAATTTTGAGTCAACATGAACTGCATTTGTGTCTTTATATTTTTGACTAGTAATATTTTTATTCTTGCATAATTTACTTCTTTCTNATGTGTTTGCTTAAATTTTCTAATCTCATATCAACAGTTTTACAGTGTATATATTTTATTGTGATATATAACCACTAGTGCTTAAGTAGCCTTTCAGTTTATAAATAGGACTAAAATGATGTTGGTGGTAGAAATAATGATATGAGAAGCAGCAGTGGCAGCCTCCTGTCTCTGAATGTCATTGCCATACCATCTGTGCATTGCCAGCTAAATCACACAATCCCAGCTGATTCGTCGCCAATGCAGAGTGGGTGTATAATATAACTCCTACTCCATAGGAGCTGCCACACTACTGGAAGAGCCTCAGCCTCCTTTTCCTACCCTAGACTGAGCTCATCCGCTTGCAGTATGTTTATGGCCCACACTCTAAAAAGGACTTTTCCTTCTGCATCTACTTTCCTGGAGTTCAGCATGGCATTTTGAGGAAAGTACAATGGTTGGGTATAGTTAGTTTTCCTTATGAGGTTTTAGAATAATGGATAGGATAAATATTTCTAGCAGAAAGAGCCCATCTTCTCAGCAGTGGCTATCTGGATCCTACCTCTGCTCTCTGGTTCATCACAGACACCTGAATGTCTTCTAGGTGTTTAGCTGTTTTCTGTCTGCATGGTGACTCCCCCTTATTCTAGGTGAGAGGTATTCTAAAATCATTGAGCAGGTTGGTAAACATNGTATGTGATGCTGTTTTCTGAATGTCTACATCTACTTCCCCAAAGTTTGCATTTTAAAATCCTAACTCTCCAGCTAATGATTTTAGAAGGTAGGGCCTTGGAGAAAGCAGATGGCCTTGAAGGATGTGCCCTTGTGCGTGGGATTAGTGTCTTATANGAGATGTGCTCTGCCCTTACNGATGGAGTTAGTGTCCTTGTAAAAGAGATTCAAGGGACCGTCTTCCCATACAGCAAGAGGAAGGGGTCCCCTCTTTGAACCAGGAAGCTGTCTTTTACCAGACAATCTGCCAGCACCTAGATCTCAGCCCTCAGCCTTCAGAGCTGTGATGGACATGTGTGTACTGTTCATANCCTGCCCAGTGAGAGACATTGTGTTAGAGCAGCCCACAGAGACTATGATGGCATGGGAAAGGGGTTGTTACAGCAGCCCAGAGAGACTACGATGGCATGGAAAGGGGGTAAATGGGTTCTGAGTGTAATAGAGTTTAAGCTATCTACTTAATTTTCCTTTGATACTGTCTAGGAACAGCATACCTGAAAACTGTTCCTGAGTAGAAGATGCAAATTCACAAATCATATTATTATGAAAAAATATGGAACCATTGTCTTTCTCCTATCCAGATTTTAAGGGTTAATTATGCATTTCAACAATCTAAGAATGTCTAGAAATTGCTTTAAGCACTTTCAAATATATAGTGTATTTATTGACTTTAGTGAATACTGGAGAGTATATATAAAAATAGCCTCTTTTGTGAGGCATTAATCCCATTCATGAAANCTNAGCATGTCCAACGCATGCTCCAGTGTAACCTAGGCATTCCTCTAGTGTTTCCTGGGACAATGTTTTCATCTTAGAAAATATTTTCTAGAGGCCAGNGGGTGGGGGGAGTGGCTCAGTANATAAAGTACTTGACACACATGCATGGGACTGGAGTTCAGATGCCCAGAAATCAAGCAGAAACAGATATGTATGCATCCGTAATCCCAATATTCNGAGGCAGAGATAGGAGGCGACCTGCAGGGCAAAGCGGCTAGCTCAACCAGCCAGAATTACCAAGTGAGAGACCATGGCTCCATGAACAAAAGGGAGAATGACTGAGGAAGACATCCAACAGCAACTTGGGCCTTCTACACACATGAGCACATTCATGCATACACACCCTCACACATGTGTGCATGCCCATGTATGTGCATGCAAATGTGCATACACACCTGCACACACGTGCATCACAAATACATACACATACAAAAAGGAAATTGTTGCTGGGCAGTGGTGGTACAAGCCTTTAATCCCAGCACTTGGGAGGCAGAGGCAGGAGGATCTCTGTGAGTTCCAGGCCAGCTTGGTCTACAGAGTGAGTTCTAGGACAGCCAGGGCTACACAGAGAAACCCTGTCTGGAAAAAAAAGGAGGGAGTGGGGGTGGGAACTGTTTTCTAATAAAATAGAAAGTTTTCAAGGTTGTAATGACAGAAGTCTGAGATTAGTCTTAGCTACATTAAAAATGTTTTTCTTTCCAGATTTCGGTTGGCAGTGGATTGTTTTAGATGGCCCAATCGATACCTTATGGATAGAAAATCTAAACACTGTGCTTGATGAAACTAGAACACTGTGCTTGGCAAACAGCGAAAGGATTGCCCTGACTAACAAGATCAGGGTGATTTTTGAAGTGGACTCTCTCTCTAACACCACACCTTCTGTCATCACCCGGTCTGCAGTGGTGTTCATGGTAAGTCTTCAGAGCCTGGTCCTTGGTGCTGGTGTGTTGTTTAGGACAACAATTCATNCCATCACTTGTGTTCTAGTGATCCCAGAGACTCAGTGACCCCAGCTGAGTGACCCCCAACAGCTCAGAAACTTTATTTTCCCCCAAATAATCCAGAAGTCATAATCCAGACTCATAATCCAGAAGTCATACTGTCATTCATAGTACAAGGGAAGTTAGAACATCATTATTTCAGACAGACAGGTTAGGCCATTGATATGAATTATTTTGCCAGCAAAGGAAAGATTGCCCTGAAGCCCTTTTTACTGTATGACTCTCGGAACTTGGGAAAACATTACCAAGACAGTGATATGGAAGTAGAAAACATAACCCCCAAAATTCCATACACAAAACTCCTTAGCAGCTGTGATTGGCTCTCTTCTCTAATCTACCTAATTTGGGGCGTGGGTTAGAATGAGGGCTGGGGCTGCCTAGGCTGACTGGCTCCTAGGCTGACTAGCTTGTACACTCCCATTGGATTCCCCTTGCTTGTTTTCCTTTCAGTGCATGGTTAAAACTCCAAGATCATTCCAGAGAATTGCAATTCCTTTAGCTGTTTGTTGTTGTTGCTGCTGCTGTTATTTTAGCTTTAAATAATGCCGAATCTAGCCATGGTGGGGGATGATGANNTAAAAATTAAAAAAGAATGCTGTGTATTTTTGTTTACATGAGATTTTCTTTTGCTTGTTTTTCCTAGGACCCTGTTGATCTGGGATGGAAGCCTTACATTAAGTCATGGCTTTTGAAAACTTCAAAAACTATAAGTCAGCAAGGAATGGAGTGTCTTGGATTATTGATTAAAAACAGTGTTACAGAAGGGCTAGAGTTTCTGAAAAAGCATAGGAAGTTTTTAGCATATCCCTTACAAGATGTGACAGTTGTCATGACCCTATGCAGGATTCTGGACTCGATGTTTGAATTCATGCACATAAAGAGAGGAGCCACACAAAGTGAGTTTTCCCTGAGTCATACTGAGGAAACTATGGCTCCACTCTTCAGCGGCAGCTTGTCACTTCCTAGTCGGTTTTATGAAAGAAAAGTGAAGGCAGAAAGAGCGCAGACTCTCAGTCTGTTTGAGTCGACAGCCAGCGTGTACAAAGAACAAGTTAAAAACTCTTAGCAGAGGTGCACATCCACAGGGGTGAACCAGTAACATAGGGTAATTTCTGTTGACTTCTCTTTCAGCTCATTATGCCTTTGTTCTATACAGTTTGCTCTGAGGAGATTGTGGTCATTGCTTACATTTCTGTTTGACTAGATTATAGTTTTCACAGCTCTGTTGAAATTTGACATTTTTTAGGAATATAATACACAATGCTCCTCTGTGAAGGGTCGCATTCAGATAAATCCTCTGTGACTACACATTTTAAGTTGAAGACACACTTAACACACCTTAGCTATTACTGTGGTTTTATTGAGCCTCTAACAGGCCTTGTTTCTGAGGAAATAACTTAAATTCAGAAAAAGAATCCAGCCACTTTTCATCTGGACAGTAGAAAAGATGCCTTAATGACATCTCAGGAATTAGCTGGACCCTCACCAATTTTAGGGCCAAGGGTATGAAAGAAGGAACTCATTTTAAAGACTTTCCCTTTAAANGAGAAATGTCTCCAGGNTGCCATACTTCTGCAAGCCTGCCTAGGAAGTCATTTGCCTTGCATTTGTTTCACTGTGCTCGATTACCCAGAGACTGCAGCAACCATGGTCAAGGGGACCTGGCTACTGCTTGAGCTGGTGATAGACCTTGGTGTTGTATATGTGATTCTGGTTTTGCAGGAACATAGAATGCAAAATTATGCCATCAAAGACACTTCCACACAGATTTTAAAGGAGTGCCAGGGAGGCCAGGTGGTTTGTGTCAGGCCAGTGTTCGTGTAGGCAGCTCCTGAGAAGTCAGTGCATGGAGCTGTGAAAGTAAAGTCCTCAGTGGAGACCTCAGGGTTCCAGAGATGCCAGGAACAGGAAATCTGCTGAGGGAGCTGCAGGCAATGAGCATAAGATGTCCAAGAGAGAGGCCATGCAGGCTTCAAATGACAAGGCCACAGGGACAAGGCTGCCCAAGAACACCGAAACTCACATCAAAACAATGGTGCCCTGGACACTGACATGGTCCCATAGGGTTTACAGTTTATCCCCCTAGGTTTTGGGCTTGCTTTCATCTGACCTCTCCTTGCTGTCAGCCTTTCAGCTCCTTCATTTTGGAGTAAGAATATTTAGTCTTTGCCATTGTATGTACGAAATGAGTCACGTGTTTTATTTCACAGCTAAGAGTTGCATTGAGTGTCAGAGAATAGTTTGGACTTGATTTTTAAACAATATTGGAGCTGTTAAGACTGTGGGGACCCATAAACTTTGTCTTGAATGAATTGTGCATTATGAGATTGACATGAACTTCTGAAGGCCCGAGGTGGAATATAACAGTTTGAATATGAAGTATACCCCCTGAATGTTCATGTTTTGGGAACTGGTTATGAATATCTAAGTGAGGCCATTATGTGCAGGTACTTGGGGTATGTTAGCCCTGAATCCTGCCCCAGCCCACCCTCCTTTCTGCTTCCCATCCACACTAAGATGTACAACCTCCTCCTCTCTACATTCCCACCCCTGTGATGGTCTGCCTCACGCTGGGGCCAGCATCAACACAGCCAAGGACTGTGAACTAAAACCTCCAAAACCATAAGCTAACCTAAATCTTTCTCTTTGAGGATATTTATGTTGTGTATTTGGTACATAGGCTTAGCTTTTCCTAGCTTAACAAACACACTCAGACCACTAACATTAGCCTACACTTTGACAGAATTATCTGACACCGTATCTACTTTATATATTATGTGATTTATTTAACTAGTACTGAAAAGTTACAAACAGTAGTGGGATGAGTATATATTTGGACCATCATAAACCTAACAAGGTGAACTATTACTGGGTTGGAAAACATCACCTTATTAACTACGGTCATCATGCTATACAGTAGGTCTTTGATCTTAATTCCCCCTGCTTTACTGAAATTTTATATCCTTTGGCCAACATCGTTCTTACATTTTCTCCTATCTAATCTTCCCAACTTCTGGNAGCCATCATCCTGTTCTCTATTTCTGTGGGACCAACACTTTTAGATTTCATATCTGTATGAAATCAATTGGTATTTGAATTTTTATGCCTGATGTTAGAGTGTCTTCAAAGTGAATACACGTTGTTATAAATGATGGGATTTTCTTTCTTATAGCTGACTAATGTTTTACTGTGCATACACATTGTGCATTGTTTTTTATCTGTCTGCTTACATGGTGGAAGCTCAGACTGATTCCATGTCATGGCTATTAGAAGTAATGCCTCGGTGACAAAGGAAGCACAAATAGCTCCTAAAAAACTAATTTTATTTTGAGTATATATATAGAAGTGAGGCTGCTGGGTCATGTGGCAGTTCTATTTTTGGTGAGCACTGTGCATTTTCCTGTGGTGCTTGTGGGTCATGATTTCCCATTTGTTGAGGTAGGACTATATGTCAGTATTGATCTGCATTTGGTTTTTTTTGTTGTTGTTACTATAGTTACATTATCTATGTTCCTCCTGTACCTTTCTAAAAATGATTGTTTTGTTTATTACCTGATAAAAGGCTTATTGTGGGAAACAATTTGTTGTGATTTAAGACTATTTAACATTAAAGGAAGATTTTAACAAATTCCAGAGAGAGAAAGGCAACAGTGTAACAGGAAGGGATTTAAAAGTTTTCTATGTCAATACTGACTCAAGAAGAAAACAAGGACAATATTTTTAATAGAATATTAAAAATAGCAGAAGAAAGAGAAATCTGAACAACTAAAACCAATATTAAAAGTAATTATATTCAATATGAAGAATAAATCTCTTAAAGACAGATATCTTCTGATTCAGTTTTAAAACAAAATCTAGAGGTTTATTCCCTGCACATAGCATCCTCAAAGCAAAGGATGCAAAAGCAACCAGTAAACAGTTTGGCACTAGCATCATAATATTAGATGCAGTTACCTATAACCCTACGAATTCAACTCACAAAAGTATAAATAAGAGATATTAATATATACAGCCAAGGAAAAAATTATACAGAAATGCTTGTAACAGCATTCTTCATGATATCTGAAAGTGAGACCAACCCTTTGCCTCTTGTCTGATGACCATGTAAACAAAATATAGTATATTCATACAATATTGAAAACATTATATAAAGGAAGCTAGTCACAAAAAGCCACNTGTTAAATGGGCACCTGTATCCAGTACTCAGGAAGTAGAAGCAGGAAGGCTCACATCTCAAAGATCCAAAGTCTGGAGGGATGGCACCGGAGATAGAGCACTCTCCTGGCATGCACAAGGCCTTGGGTTCAGTATTTGCCTGGGTCTAAGTCATTTAGAGTTCACCGAGTTCTGTGATAGCAAACAGGCTGACACAGCCTACAAACTGAGACAATCATGGTGAGGGCCACACCTTTTCAAGCTGGAGTTTTGCTGCGGCTACACCTGTAACATAGATTCCCAAAGGCACCAATGACATGTACAAAGGAGCTCAGGAAGGCTCAAGGCAGCCAGCCAGGGTACCAGGGGAGAGTCCAATAGTTGTCAAAGTGAATCTCATCACCCTATCCCCCAGCGTTTATATGTTCACTCACAGGAAGATAAACATCAGAAGGAATGCTCACAATAACTTAGTACTCACATTAATACTGGTTTTAACAGAATTTAGTAGCACTTTCAGTAATTGCTCTGCTCCTGCCCAGCACACTGGAGAGAGGTTGGTCTTTCTAATCTGTTTCTGTGGCACCTTTAGTAGCCATGTTTATAGGTTCCAGGCTTCCTATAGGAAGGAATACAACCTTCCCCTGGTGATGTATTCTGGGGTCATTTTCTTTGCTTATTTTGAGGGTAGAGTTGAGCATGGCTGTTAGCGTCACACACCTAGATGAACTGGTCACCAGATGTTTGATCCTGTCTTGAGGACACTGAGGGTCTTTAATCTGGAGACACTGGAGTCCCCTCTCTCAGGGCATTGAAGTTCAGAACTAGGGCTTAAAAATGACAGTGGCCCGAGCTCCAGAGAAAACAAAACAAATAATCTCGAACTCTTAAAGTGAAAGCATCGGCAAATATTGATCATTCATTCTCTTAGTCTTCTGGGGAATATGTTTCTGATAAAAGGTTCCGTGTTGGCTTTCTGTAGGCCAGAGCTTATAGTAAGCCCCCCAATAGTGATGAGGATCGTAAGACACTAGGATGATAGTGGCCCATAGTGGCCCTTAACCTCCAGAAAACCAGGAGCCAGCCAAAGAGGAGCAGAAAGGATCCCTAGAAAATTATGAAGATATCTATCACACACACACATACACACACACATACACACACACACGCACGCACACACGCACATACACAGTAATGTACCACAAGTTTGAAAGATAAGAGACCAGGAGTTGAAGGCATAACTTGTCCATGTCCACATTGGAGCTAGATGCCAAGCCAACAACCTACAAAACCAAGAGGCCTCTAGAACCTCTGTACCATCAGAGCAAGTTTGTACAAAGCAGTTACTCTGAGCTTTCTGCACAGAGAACTACAACCATTTACTTCAATAGGTCATACTAAGAGAAAAGGACTACTCAAACTTATTTTATTCTTTGCTTTGTTTTGTGATGGAGTTTCATGTTGCCCAGGCTAACCTTGAACTTCTAGCCAGGATGACCTCCTGCTTATACCCTCTGAATGTGGAATTACAGACTTGGGGT
>LZPO01075980.1:167772-188366 GCA_001675575.1 Neotoma lepida | reverse complement strand
AGCATTCAGTTGGGTAGCATTAAGTATGCTGACAGGGTTGTACCAACCATCAGCAGCCTCCACCTCCCAAGCCTTTGTCAGTCCTGACATCAAGACTCTGTTCCCAGTGAGTCACTCTCCCCTGACTTCTTTTGGTGTCTCTGGGATCATTTCATGTTCTGTCTAGAGGAACTTGGCTGCACTGGTTATCTCAATAAGACATTTGTTGTCTTTATTTTACAAGATTTGGTTCTTTCATTCTTTTTTTAAAATTAAAATGCCAAGGTGGGCTCATTCACATTTGGATACTTGGGTTGTTTNCCATTGGGGGCCCTGGACACCAATATAAAACATCTCTTTGGGTCCTTAATACTCTGATCTTGAGGGAGACAGAGACCCACTGGAGTCAGGGAAATCTGTGACTAACACAAAGGACCCACTAAACTAGTGGCTCTCCAGCTTCCTAATGCTTCGANGCTTTAATACAGTTCCTCCTGTCGTGGTGACCCTCAACCTTAAGATTATTTTCATTGCTACTCCATAACTGTAATTTTGCTACTGTTATGAATCATAATGTAAATATTTGTGTTTTCTGATGGTCTTAGGTGACCCCTGTGAAACGGTCATTCGACCCCTAAAGGNGTTACAACCCACAGGTTGAGAACTACTGTACTAAAATTTCTTCCCAGTAGCTGTTTCACACTGCTATCCCAACAGCAGCATGAGTTCTCTTCGTCCTCAGCAACACAATTTCCTGTCATTTCATTTCCTGCTGTGCTTTTCCAGTATCCATTCTAACAGGTATGCAGTGACATCATTGTGATACTGATAATGAGTGATGTTGAGAGTAATTTCATATAGGAATTGATCACTTCCACATCTTTGTCTATTCAAGTCGTTTTTTTTAAAATAAAAATCTGGTTTTTGTTATTACATTGCAGTTCTTCCTATATTTAGAACACTAATTCCTTATCCTGTTTTATAAATATTTTTCTATTTCACCTCTTACTGGTGATAATATCCTTTATACAAAACATGTGTAATTCTGTTAAATTCCTATTCATCTTTTTCTTCTGTTGCATGTACTTTTGGTGTCTTAGCTAAGAAATCACCAGAAAATCAAGCAGAATGAAACCTCCCTCTATTAGCTTGCTCAGAGTCAGTCCNTGACAATAGTCTTTGGCACCCTGTTGACAATCATTTCGCCACACGCTCATGGGTTTGTGTCTAGCCCTTTTCCTCCTCNTGTGGCTCACATTTCTGTATGTTCACAGTGCTACACTTTTGTGATACTGCAGCTTTGCTTTCTGAGCCTCTCAACTTTGCTCTTCCCTTTCAAGATGGTTCTGGATACCCGGGAGTCCATCCACATGCCATAGGAATTTAGGAAAACCTTTTCATTTTTCCTTTTTTTTTCTGTTTTGTTTCATTCTGAGACAGTCTCATTAAGCAGCTCAGGCTGGCCTTGAACTTGAAATGATTCTCCTGCCTCAGCCTCCAGAGTACTGGAATTACAGGTATGTGTGACCAAACCCAGCTTAAGCTTTTCTATTTCTGAGGGAAAAAAAAGGTCATTAGGATTTTGAGAGAAATTCATTGAATCTATAGATAGCTGTGGTCTTAACAGATGTTGAAGGTAACATTTAAATCCTTTAATAATAAGGTTAAATAGCTGTGAAAGTTATAATTTCCAGGATAGGATATTCTAGACATGGAAATGTAAATACACACTGATTTTTAATGTCATCAATGAACTTTATGTACCACAGATACTCAGCATAATCAAGAAAGACATGAACAAATATCTTTGAATAGTCAGCAGTTTTTATTCCGTTCACCTTTAAGTTATTTTCCATCCCACTTGACTCAGTTTTAATGCACTTCTGTTTGAATGTATTTTTTACACAAAAATCATGAATAGATATGAGTTTTCTCTTAATGTTCTGTGGCTACACACAGGAAGGGTACTGGAATGTCCTTCTGGATTAAGCTTTCTTTGCAATTTTAGTGGTATAAATTGACAGAAGTAACACACTTTGATATTTATTAAGTAAAATTTTGTTGAAAATGTAACTCTTTTTTTTAAATTTGTGGATAGTGCTGTTTTATTCGTTAAAAGAAGTCTAAGTCCTAATGAAATAGTTGGAACTGCACCCTCCCCGGCTCATTAGTTCATACAACCATGAAAAGTACAACAGCTGCCAGATTGAAGCAGGATTCACATCATTCATAANCTTACTGTTCCTTCTATAGACTTAGTGGGAAAGCTAGTTCAGAAAGNGAATAACAATGTATAATTTCATTAGAGAGGATCCATGAATACTGTAGCCTCTTGATCTACATGCCAAAAAGAATACAGTGTTCTAATGCCAAAATTATTTGAAAGGATTCACCTCCTGACGTCTTGATTAGGTCATTTTGAGAGCCTCCTGAAAGCAAAGATACAGAAACTACTGACCTTCAGAAATATTTTTTAATTAGTCAGGAACCTTACTTATCTTCTTAACTTCTAGGAAGTGTCCCTAAAGGTTGTACACAGCAAGGTGCCTCCCACGACTTTGAACAACCTGGCTAAGCTCTCATTTAGTTTACCTTTTTCATCAACACACCCAAAAAGGTTGGAGAAAAATAGAAATGTTTCACTTGAAACCTGGTTTTGCTCTGTCATCGCCACCACTGCCACCACCACCACCATCATCATCACTACCATTATCATCATCATCATCATCATCATCATCATCACCACCACCATCATCACCACCACCATCACCGCCACCATCATCACCACCACCATCATCATCACCACCACCATCATCATCACCACTACCATCATCACCACCACCAGCATATCATTACCATCATCATCACCATCGTCATCACCATCATCATCACCATCATCATCACCACTACCATCATCATTATTATCACCACCATCATCATCACTGCCACCATAAACATCATCCTCGCCATCTCAACACTTCTATGTCTTGTTGACATTGTGTTCAGGGTGAACAAGCTTCTCTGCAGAACATATCACATGTTGTGATCATCCTTNCAAACTTAAAAGTTGCAGATTTAGCAATTCAAGGTTTGTCCAATGTTTGCCAAGTTGACTGGCAAACACTTGTCTTCACTGCTTAAGAAAAAGAAGTCCTGATTGCATATCCCTGTGGGAGCCACAGTCAATGGAATGAACAGAACCCAGCTATGCACTTAGTGCCTGCACAAAATGAAGNCTGATGCCTCCCAAACTTTTTACCAAAGCTCTCTCTGGACTCTTCCTCAGTAGCAAAGTGTCTTTGACCATCATGAAAGGTAGAAGAGACCAGTTATTAGTTTTCGCTAAAACTAAANGTGGTCTCTTCAGGGCACAGCCTCCTGACTATTTTGTACCACAGTAAGATTCTAAGGAGCAAGATGTCTTCCTTTTGTGAACTGGGAACAAGACAGTGGGGAGGAATGTGAGGAAGGAGAGCTGAGAGTACATGGGAGTGGAAGTCACGGAGAGCCTCCCTCTTCTAGAAGGCTTATCTGTCCCCAGGCCTGCCTTCTGCTCTAGAATTAGCCCTTTCAAGCCCAGTGGGAGCCCTGGAACCCCATATTTAGGCTACATGAATCACACAACTACAAGTAGACTTTTTGGAAGTTTACCTAACAGAACGGTAGAGAAGGCAGACCCAAGGGCTCTTGGGAGTCAGGAAAGCCAGTGGGATGAGTGTTGTAGAGATTCTGAGAGAGTTTGACTGACAGGAATTACAGAGGGTGGTGGCAGCTGAAGAGGGCTCTGGAAGCCTTTGAAGGGGTTAGAGAGACAACAGTGACAACAAGCAGAGGTTACAGGGCCAGTAGACCTTCTACTGGCATCTACACATCCTATGAGCATGGCAGGTGNGCAGCACCTGTACGCTACAGGCAGAAATTCAAAGTGCAAGGGATTGTTCTAGGCAGGAAAAAAACGTCCATAAACTTAACAAACAGGCAGGAATTCCACTCCTGGGAATAACAATCACTCATTGGATCCTGTGCAGAGGCTGAAAGAATGACATGGGTGGTTGTGGGTGACAGTGGCATGTACAGGTCAAGGGCAGAGGCAGAAGTAAAGACGTAATAGTAAATTTTATNAACAACACTTAAAATACACAGTTTGTTTATCTTAACCCTAAGTAAATACTTGCTCCTGNCCAGAGATTTCCATGTCTGTTATTGGCCAGGACAAGTGGTACAGTCACAGAGCAAGACTGAAAATGGCCATGGGGAAGCTAGGGGCGCACGAGGTTGGGTCAACTCAATAATCTTTTCCGCCTTACCAGATTGGGAACTACATGAGTTTTTTCTTAAAGCTAAAGCTGTGCCACACATTGGAACATCACTTACCTCCTCCATCTTGCACTCTTCCTGGAACACCTAAATTGCAGCTACAGGCTGGCAATCCCTTATTCTAAATACTAGGGGCCAAATGGTTTCAGGTTTCATATTTGTATGTTTTGAACATTGAGATATTTCCATTTATAAAAAAGAATGTCTAGGGGGATGGAACCCAAGTCTCACTAAAAAGTCAACTTATGTCTTAGAGTTACTGCTGTTGTGATGAAAAACCGTGACCAAAGCAAGTTGGGGAGGAAAGGGTTTATTCACCTTACACTTCCACATCACAGCTCATCATCAAAGGAAGTCAAGACAGGAANTCAAGCAGGACATGAACCTGAAAGTAGGAGCTGGTGCAGAAGCTATGGAGGGCTGTACTGTTCTCAACATTTTTATCTTCCAAGCTCCCACAAAACAGCCCACTGAGCTCTCAACAGTCAATGGTTGTTTTAGCCCAAAGTTCCAACACCCTTCCATAATCTTCCCCAGAACAACATAGACCTGTCAGAGCAATACCCCACAGTCCTGGTACCAACTTGTATAAGTAGTATAAGTAGTGCATGGTACAAATCTAGGGTGGTTCCGAGACAGCTGAAGGAAGACAGAATATGTAAAACAGAAGGGGATAGTTTACACAAAAGCAAGCTGGACCTAGTGACACTTGCTTGCAATCCCAGCTACTAGGGCAGCTGAGGCAGGAGGATCTTAAGTTCAAGGCCCGCCTGAGCTACAGAGTAAGTTCAAAGCCTAAGTAACCTAGTGAGATCCTGTCTCTAAATTACAAATGGCTCAGCAGGAGGGTACTTGCACGGCCTACTTTATGCTCTGGGTTTGAGTCATATCATTGAAAAAGAAAAAAATAAGAACAAAAGTCATAGATTGGAGAAAACAAGTCTGTAGGTTAAAAAGGCACAGCAAGAAAAGGAAAACCACAAAAACACACACAGCTTTGTAAATGTCAGAATACTAAGCATAAACAGAAAAGAGAAAAAAAATTCAAGGTGTAAATAAAGGGTAGAAATCGAAATTACAGTGAGCCTCTCTCCAGCCAACCAAAAGGAAGCTAAAGGATACATAAAGTTCTGAAAGAAAAGAATGTCAATCTAAACTGTTATAACCAACTAGTTTAGCAGTCAAATGTAGTTATAGAATAAAGCTGTATCAGAAACATCATGTGACGTTTCTTACAAACCTACTGATATATGTGCTTCCCGAACACAAGTGANGAAACNGAAGAAAGAAAGGAATCCAAGAGCCATTATCATCTTGAAAAACATCAAAGAAGCACAATCTAGCATCAAGCAGAGGCCTGCAGAGCAAGTANTGTGGATGGGGNCTGGAGGACCAGACAGAGAAGGCAGGGGAAGGTGGAGGGGACAGTGAAAAACACCGACGACAATGAAAACATGGAGATGGGATCCAGATAGGAAAGAGACAAGGGAGGGTCAATAAGAGACAATGCGTAGGAGCTGGGCACAGGGTTCTGTTCACCTCTAACTCCAGCACTCAGGAGGCTGAGGCAGGAGGATTTTAGTTTTAGCTCAGCCTGGGCTACAGAGTGAGACCATGTCTCAAAAGATTGACTAAGCTGGGGGCTTAGTTCAGTGGCAGAACAGTTGCCAAGAATAAGCAAGGCTCTGGGTTCCATGCCCAGCACCACAGGAATGAATGAATGAATAAATGGATGAATGCACACACAAATAAGGGACCATACACACTGAACAAGAAGAAAAGCCCACTCCTCAGCTCTACAATAAGCATTACTTGCATCATTTTAGAGAAGCTGATGCAGACTCCTTGACTTAACACAAACTCTATTGGGAAGGAGAAGGCTGCAGAGTCCATGGGAAAGCCCCACCCACTGGGATAAGAGTCAGTGGTGCTGTCTAGTCTGGGCTCATCAGTACAAATATTATTTAGAAAGATAAAGATAATGTTGAGAGGAATGATTTAAAAGGTTTTCTTTAGATTTATGACTAGGAAGAAAACATCTTTTTAATGACATGTAAATATATCCATAACACTGNATATACATATATGGCTGTATACATATGCACTGTGCCTTGGGTGCTTTTTTGTGAGGTCTGATTTGAAAACTGTAATTGATTAGATTTTACAGGGGCAGAGTAAGTCCAGAACTACCTGGCACTGTTCAATTCTACACTGGCATTTGGATCACACTTGGCATTTTTCTACTGCCAAAGTCATATCGTTGAGATTGCTGTATTTCACCGCCAAGTGCATTCTCCATGCTAATTACCAACTGAGGTTGTGTGACTACATCACAGCCAGAGTAGTTTATATAATTAAATGGGGAAACAAGTATGGAAGCGGCTGCCTCTTAATTAGGATGGCAAGGTCTTTTAAGATACACACAGTCTTTTGTTTTGTCTTTCAGGGAAGCAAATGATAAACAACTCTGTTAGTGCCTTGCNATCTTTACCTATAACGCTACAGGTAAAACTCACGGACATACCGATAATAAAATTATGAAATAAAATGTAAAAATAATTTATAATTCTTTTAATATTTACTTTCAAGAGCCTGACAAACTTCAATGATTTGACATGCCATAATCATCACATTAGTTAAAACACACACACACACACACACACACACACACACACACACACAAGTCTATCAAGAAACACCTGACTGGCTGGTAACTGTAGGTTAATTCTGGCTTCTTCTCCCCACCTCTTCTCCTTTTCAATGTCCCATCTCTCTAATTAAGCCACTAATGGCTCTGTATTTGAACTTTTTAGAACTTTATTTACTATTACAAACATCGTCTCATGAGACTGCTGCTGGAAATGACTCTCTGAGTCAGTTATCAGTGCAGGGCAGCTGGAAGAGATTAATTCAATTTATTTTTACTCCCATTACTATATCGGGTATTGGGGAACAGTGCGAAGAAAGTCATCTCTACCTTCAGAGGTTTTGAGACTGGGGTTGGGAGCAGTGGTAGACTGCATAATTGATTTTTTTTCATCTCATGATAAATGCGCCCAAGAACTGGGAAGCAGTGGGTCCTGCTGGAAGGACCCCCAAGAAGAGTCCCTGTTGGCTGAAGCCTGAAAGGCAAAGAAATGAGTACCCTTCCCTTAAGCTGCCATCTTTACATCTTCACTATCCAGAGAAACAAACTTCTGAATGAATTGGGAGATGAGGTTAGAAGTAATTGGGANCTGAGGTNAGAAGTGTGGATCAATTCAGAAACAGGAGGAAGCTTCATTCAGAAAATGTGCTTTTCCCACAGCAGTCAGTGGTGAATGGTCACAGACGACAGGGGNGGAGGAAAAGTTGTTCTGGCGATTACTTTGATGAGCCTGAAAACGAGCAAAATGAAACAAAAACAAAACNGAAGCAACTTTGTTTCTCAGATGCTTGAAGCTGCTTGGAGCAGTCTCTCCAGGAGCAAGCTGTTGTGACAAGACATTGATGATGGCAAGGCATATGTTACCTTTNTGCAGGTATCCCAGGCTCCAGCCTCTAGAGGACTGCTTGATCAGTTATTGAACACGAGACCTGGCTCCACTTCAAGTGCTAGAGGTAAATGGATATAGATAACATCCTGCTTCCCAGGCCGTGATGGACCAGGGGACACATGGGAAAGACAGGCTGAACTGAAATCAGACTCTCAGAGTTACAAAAGCAGCCTCTCAGAGGGGACAGAGCATGGCCCCTGCTATCTGATGGAGAGGGCACTCCTCCTCTGTTCAGGTTATGGTAAAGTTGGCCACCCAGCTGCAGCATGATAAGCCTTTAGGTAATGGTCCAAGCATGTTTGAAGTTCACAGGAAGTTTACAGGGCTGACAGNAGAGCGGACGGGCAGGGGAGATGAGCAGTAAGAATAGGTTCTGAGACAAAAGAGTCTACAACTTTGTGGACACAAAGGTTGAGAGGGCAAACAATAAACATTTTTCATTAACACACTTTATTTTTTAAAGCTGTATGGCACTGCCCATCATGTGAAGCTAAACANGTATATGTCAGCCAAGCCACTGTCAAGATCAGATCATTTAAAATGTAGCATGCGAACAGTCATCACGTGATAAATGTTAGCAAATATAAACCAATTCCCATGGGTAGCTCTTAAATAGCACACATCCTTCCTTCTGGGGGTTTATATTTCNGTCTCCTCAAATTCTCTGGGAAAAAAATCTCTTGCCTCTGAACATATGGACTCCTGCTTTAGTTCTAAAGCAATCCATTTATATGGCCACAGAGGCTTCTAAAAATTAAGTCATGGGTATTAGAGTGTAGGTATTTGAAAGATCTTTAAAAAAGCAACTTAAGTAGAAATGCTAGAAATATACTTTAAATAGATATTTTGGTATTAAGAGGGCTGTGGGGAGCAAGGAAAATGGGTTGAACCTTGCTTTTAAAAATGTTTGTTTGGTTCAGAATGCTCTTAACTTCTTGCCCTTAATAAATTAAGGCAACGTGTGAATCAAAGTGATGATGAAAATATCTCTAAGTGTGTATTAGGTACAGGCTAAAGCACCCAGCTGGTGAGGAGCCTCAGTAGGGTACACACTGAGTGATTCATTTCTTATGTCGACCAAGGTTACAAAATNTAAAACACCTGACTCCTTCCTCTGCTTTGCACTTNTGAGCACCAACAGGTCATGGTGCTCTGTGGGGCTCCTTCTGTCTTCCCTAGTACACAGTTCAACACAGTAGAACAAGCCACTAAATAGGTAGAAATTATANTTATAAGAAATTAAATGGCTTAAATGAGACAGAGGAAAGGTGATAGTCATGCCCGTGTGCTATGTGGTCACATAATTCACGCCTAGTGCGACCTTGTAATCTGCGCATGCGTGGAGTAGCCACATGGACCCGAGTGCGCATGTGCGGGCCAGTCCTTAAAAGGCAGGTCCCACTACCCTGCCCTCTGTTTTACNTGCTTTCTATAGGCCTGAGCANGTCTTCGCTGTCTCTTTNCCTTGATAAAGTTCTTGCTACGTGGTTGCCATGTTCGTGACNTTTCCTCCNAGGGTCAGAGTGCCCNAAAAAACTAACAAAAGGAACTCCCCTCTTCTGGGNCACTGGGCAGATGTGAAACACGGGTAGAAACCTTTGTATTAATGATAGGATCTTTATGTCCATATTAGAAGTACTCTTTCTGATATTCATGTTTCCATAAATAAGCAAAGACACTAGGGACAGAGCAATGTGACTCGTAGAAGCTGTTGCACTTTCCTTTTCTGNCCTGACTGCCCAGAGTAAATGGACTACCAGCCTAACAGATAGACGAANTACCTACCTTGTAACCTAACAGACAGACAGGCTACCTTATGCCAACACCAGTTTCCTTAGTGCTCCAAGATGCTTTAAGATAATTATGCAAAGGTCACAGCTCACTGTCCTGGCTCCCGAAGCCCCANCCCCAGCTAGGACTGTTAAAACAGTTTGCACCATAGATGCAATCATAGGTCTCAACAAACTTTAGATGACCCTGTAGCCATTTCTACCTTGGTCAGAGTTGTGGGAGGACTTCTGTGACTGGTTCTAAGATANGTGGCTGTGATTGGCACACACAAATGGCTGAANTGGTCTACAGTAAACAGCTGTGATGATCCAAAGGCCCAATCTTGGGCTATATAAACCATAGCCTTACCCTGTTTGTTGGCTGGAAGGCACTCTCCTGTGCTGCCCCTCCCAGGCATTGCAGCATCAGGCCCAATACAAGACATCTTTTCTTGCCTGCTTTTGTAGTACAAGATGAGGTGGTATCACAAAAAAGAAGAAAGAGGCAGAGACAACGGAATGACAGAAATTCCAGTCCCACGTATGTATGCAAGAAAATGGAAAACAAACATCCACACAAAACATTTGTCCANGCACAGTCACAGCAGCCTTATCCACGGTGGACAAAGGGAGTAGTGCAAAGGATGGCTTAGCATGTGGTATGTCCANTCAGTAGCTTGTTTTGCCACAGAGGGAGATGAAGTACTGAGAACTTGCTACNCCACATGGATCAATCTTGAAAATTATACATAAAGTGAAAAAAGACAAAAAGCCCCTACCNTATGATTCCACATATATAAAAATCCAGAAGAGAAAATCCATCCAGANAGATGCTAGATCAGCCACTGCCAGGTGCTCAGGCAGGGGAGGGGGCAGAGTGACNCTGACTGATGGAGGTTTCCTTTTGAAATGATATGGTCACACTGCTCTGGGATTCTTGTGAAACCANGCAGCTCTACTCTTCAACAGGGTAAATTTACTGGTACAGAGCTCTATTTTAACTTCATGAAAGAACTCTGCTTTTAGTTCACACCTCCCTTTACAACACCAGCTGTCTATCTACAGCTAGGAACCAGATACCTCACGACTCAGCTTACATTCTCCCTCTGTGGAGCAATGTGGAAGAAGAAAGAAAAGACGGCTAGAGAAAAGCCCTCTGCTTGAGCCCCGACTCTGCCCCTCGGGGGACACAGGATTTCCAGAAAGTCACTAACTAGAACCTTTCTTTGTGATGTTCTTCTTCTTTGGAAGCTAAATTGACGGGGCAATTTCTAAGGGACTCTGGTTAAAAATGATGCTTTCTATGCACTACCTGTGTGTGTGTGTGTGTGTGTGTGTGTGTGGAATGCTTCACCTTGTGGGGGATTTCAAAGACAAATGCCTCAGAATGTTAACTCAGCCAACGCCATCAGTTCACTACACAGATATGAGGTAACTCCATCTCTTGACTGAAGACAGAGATGATAAAATGTTGGCTTGCTTTGTTAGCTTCTTTCTTCCAAACCCCAAATTTTGGGTGTAGCAGGACCAGTAAACCACCTCGTATATTTTTCTNCTACTAAATCTCCCAGTTTCTTTTGCTTGCAGGGCTGCTTCTTAAGGCCCTCCTTTTTCTACCATTTCATCCAACTTCCATCTCTAACAGATTTTGGCTCCATAGCTTTTTCTTGTAGACTGACTTTTATAGTTTAAGAAAAAAATCAATAAAAGAAAATCCACCATTCAGTCTTCTCAAAGATGACCATTTGTTTCTTAAAAGGACGCTCCATTACTAACCCCAACTCTATAACTGCCACAGTTTTGAAATGTCACCCTACTCCCAGATCTCTCCTCATCCTCCTCAGACTTGGCAGACATATTTAGTCTCCTTTATTCTTCCTGTCTTAGAAGAAGTGCTAGTAACGACTGATTCTCTACCAAATTCTTCTCTCTCCTGCCTGCTGGAATGTGCTGTGGCAACCGTTCTCCACTCTAGTTCCATTTCTTCTGATCCTTTGAGCCAGAACCCTGTCCAGGAGCATGGGTTGGGGGGCTGGAAGTCAGGCCCTCTGTGCCTCCTGGATCACTGGAGAGATGCTGCGAGCTCATCTCTCCCGAGATCAAAAATCTTCTTTACAATTTGTTGTGGGGTTGCTGGCGATCAACCCCCTCAGAATGCTGCATGGTTAATCTACATTGTCAGCCTGACTGCATTAAGAATCACTATGGAAACATATTTCTGGGCNTTTGTAGGGTTGTTTCCAGAAAGGTTTAAATGGGAGAGGAAGAGGCACCCTGACTGTGGCNAGCACTGTTCCATGGAGGAAATGTGAGACCAGCTTCCTCATGCTCCTGCTGACATGATGACCTGTATTTCCAAACTGTGAGCCAAAATAAACCCTTCTTTCCTTATGTTTTGTTTTGGGGGGGGGATTTTGTCACAGCTGAGTTATGTCCTCAGCACTATGTTGATGATTGGCTGTTGCTGGATATCTTCATGGTTCTTTGTTTTTGTTGTTTGGGATGGAATCCAGGGCTTCGCACATACAAGCAAGTATTCTATGACTGAGCTGCACCCTAGCCCCAACTGTTTTGTGTTTTGTTTCTGAGACAGTCTCACTATATAGCCTAGGCTGGTATGAATTCTTTTTTGTAACCCATAAGGCTTCCAACTTTCCATTCTCTTACCCCAGCATGCAGAGTGCTGGGATTACAAGCACCATCACGCCCAGCTCAAACACTATCTTTAGGTATCACAGCAATTTTCAAACCAATACACATTTTGCATTTTAGTTGGAGGTTTATAGAGAAACTGAGTGGAAAACACAAAGCCTATAACACTACCCTCTATTCCAGTCTTCTATACTAAATTTTCTTTATTAACACTGTCTGAGTTACTTTTCTATTGCTGTGAAGAAACACTATGACCAAGACAACTTATAAAAGAAAGCATTTAAGTGGACTTATGGTTTCAGAGGCTTAGAATCCATGACGGTGTAGCAAAGGCATGGGACGGCTGAGAGCTCACATCATGATCCACANGTAGGAGGCAGAGAGAGCACTGGGAATTGCATGAGGCTTTGAAGCCTCCAATCCCACTCCCAGTGACACACCTCAAACAAAGCCACATCTCCTAATCCTTCTCAACAGTTCCATCAACAACGGGGAAACAAGTATTCAAACATATGAGACTGTGGAGGCCATTCTCACTCAACCCACCANAGACGNCNTCCCTTAGTGTAGTGTATTTGTTACAACTAATGAACCAATATTTGGCTTGTTATCACTCACTACAGCCTTCAGTTTATACTAGGTGCAGTCTGTANTACAGGGTTCTGCAGGTGTAGACAGGAGCATGACATTCTGTGTCCATGACCACAGTGTCATGCAGAATATTCTGTCTGCCCTAAAAGTATTCTGTGCCTCAAAGTACCCTATGATTCCTTGACTTTCAGGGCTCTAAAGCCAATGCAACACTTTNCCCCCAGGCAGGTTCCTCTCTAGAAGGTTCTTCTCTTACATGTGTCTCCCATCATCCTACNGACTGCTGCTTTGTTCTACTGTATATTCCAAGAGTTGCTTCAGGTAGGAAACTAGCCCTGCATGGCTTTCTAGAGCACATACAGCATCTCCAGGCTTGAAATAAAATGCATGTTTAAACACATGACTAATGACCCCATCATTTCTACCACTCAGTGCTTGTTCTTCGGGTTTACTTTCTAGAGTATAGATCCTGTACTGTAGCAAGTGTATAACCTCAGTGTCTTTAAGGTGAAAGAAAGTCTGTAATTGTTTTACTTTCTTACAAATATTAGGTATACACGGAGTAAATTAATACAAAAAAAAATCCCAAACAACAGAAAAAAACAAACAAACTCAGTAGCTATCCTGGCCGTCCNAGCATCTTCATAGCAATTTATGATTGTAAGATCTGTAGCCTTCATCTGAACAGTAATTTAAATATTTCCAGTTTCACAATTAAGTGTGTCATTTAATAAACAGGGCTTGTATTTACTCTGAGTGCCACTGTGTTTTCAGTTGGGACACACAGAGACTGTGTGCATGTGTGAGCTTCAGACTTTGGGGATTTTTTTTTCAAAGAAATCACTCCTTTTGAGTAAATTATACATAGGAAAGAATTTTTATGACTAGACAAAAGATGTTTTGTCTCATGGCCCTTAAATAGAGGTGTATAAGAAAAAGTATTTTAATTTTTTTTCCTTGGTAGAGGCTAAAACAAAGAGAATTTTAAGGGAAAGAGCATTCGAACAAAGAATGTTTTAACAAAATCTTTAGCAAAAGCCCACAACAGATTTAACCAGGAGGCCAGAAGCTGGCAACTGGACCCTTAACCTTGGTGAGTCGGCTAACAGTTACACTCCAGTCCTAAGACTCCAACCATTTACAATCATTAAACATGGCTAGAACTCTATGGGCATCATCCAGGGCNTCACACCTCAGTTTTCTCCTAAACAGCTACCATGCTCAGCAAGCTTCTACCTTCTTTTTAATGGCAGAAGCTCCCCTGGGTGGGGGCTATGCTTTTAGGGTCACAGAATTCATTTTTGTATATGGCAAATCAAGAAGTCACTTAGTGGGGCCCCAGTCCAGCTCAGGGCAGGCAGCTCGGTAGCAAGACCCCTTAGGTTCAGCGCCTCCCTCCCTCAGGAGCCCCAGGAAGCAAACAGAATGTCAGCTCATGGCAAAAGGAAAAGGGGGAAAGTTTATATTGAGACATTTTTAGACTTAGAATGTGTTAACAGAAAGTCCGAAACAGATTCTGTAAGCCGTGATAAATGAAGAAACTAGCCATATACACCAGCTCTCCAAAGACAGGAGATCAATTTCATTNNATTGTTCCACTAGATATGTGTAGGGCCACAAAACTCATTATATGAAGTTGTTCAAAAGGAAGTTGTTTTAAAATTTTTATTGTTTTGTGTGTATAAATGTTTTGCTTGTATATATACCTGCATGCTCACCGCCTGCAGAGGCTAGAAGAAGATTCAGATCTCCTAGAACTGGAGTTATAGACAGCACTGAGCTGCCATGTGGGTGCTGGGAATTGGAGCTCAGACATCTAGAAGAGCAGCCAGTGCTCTTGTACAGCAAGGCATCTCTCTAGCTCCAAGTGGGCCAATATTAAAGAATATTAAACATTTTTATATGTGCTAAACCTCTCAAATAGTGTCTCTCCATTTGAACAAGATGTTTTGCCAAAGTAATACTAGTTGCATAAGTCATCCCTCTATGGAATTATTATTGATACACCTCCTGTGCTAAAGGGGCAAATGACAATTTGTCATCTNCTCTGATATGCAAATGTCCTTCATGCTCTCTCCCCTTCCTTCCCCTCCCCCCGCCTCTCTTCTCATCTGTGTGTGCATAAATGCATGTGGTGTGTGGTCTTACATCAGTCAGGCAAGAGGGCTGGGGTCTGATACCTAGGGACAGAGGATGCTCCTACACAGATGTCATGAGCTACAGTTTACAGTCTGCTACTGCAAACAAGCTTTATGGGGGGAGCAGAAGAACCTGCGGAGGTTTTCATGGAAAGGCAACATCTGAGTTGGGTTTTGAAAGAAGGGTAGAATTTTACTATTAAGATGTGAGTACTGGTGGGTACAGCCTTTGGGGTTCATGTGCCTGTATGGATCAAAGCATGAGGGTGGTTTGGTGCCTGAAACTTGTGCAATGACTACTTGCTATGTGGTGACAAATTGAGCCTGTATCTAGGTCATGTCTTGACAAATGTGCTATTTAATAATATACGCTTACAGATTTATGTATAAATAGGCACCATGAACTTCTACTAAATTACAGTGTTGGAGGTTTAAATATTCCCCCAATGCTGAGATTATGGTTTTAATGCATTCATAGAAAGCTCATTTACCAATCTGTTACAATTCTGTCATCGAATGATTTAGTTTCAACCTGCAATAAGTCACTTACCATTGAAAAAGCAGTGAAACCTGATATATAAATATTATATTTAAGTTAGAATACACAAGTGTACATTCATCCATCAAAACTTGATTCTGTGGCCAAGAATGCTAGGGCTGGAGTGCCCTGTTCCCCATCACACACAGCTGCCACGGCACAGCAGTGCGCTCCAGCCACAGATGTCTACTTTTAAGTTTCAGCCTTAGTAAAGGGGAAATGTACAAGGCAATTTGATTATAGATCCTTCATGAATTGTGTTTTCACAATCATCTTACCCCATCTCTAATGTCAATCCCCCCCCCAAACTCACCTTTCTGTCTACCTAAGGCATACAGATTACCTTTCATTAAAATTCTTTTCCACATACATGATTCGATGTAACAGTTTACCGTATGTAGTTCTAACAGCTTGTCCCCTGAATGGGATGGTAGTCACTGAGGGCTGTTTTCCCAGAGGAGTCCCCATGGGCATACACAGAGCCAGGCTTTTCATTAGGGGCTGGAGCTGTTTGTTCTATATACAATTGGCTGAGAGCAAGCCCACAGCCTGTCCCTGTCTCCAGAATAGCAGATTTCAAGTGATGGACTTCTTTCACACCCCAAATCATCGCTCTCTGAAATGCCTCTGTGCGTGGGAGTGAGTCACACAGCCCCTAAACTCTGGGAGAGCTCATATANTAACGCAGCANAGAGTTAACTGTGACTTGTCCAACCCATGCGGCTCCCAAAAAGGCATCTTAGAAATGNTGGGTGCAAGAAGACTACACTGACCTTCCTCTGTTTCCTTAAAACAAGAGAAGTTCCTGCCTGAAAGAGATTCTTCCTGAATCATGAAATGGATGAAAGTAAGATCCTATCAAGGTAACGGTGAGCTGGCCACAAAGGACATCTTTACAAGCAAACACAGTGAAACTCAGACCTGCCCGGCCACTTCCTTTCTCAATGATACCCTAACCCAAGCCCCTTGCCCTTGTCCCATTCACAATTCACTATGCTCTGTGAATCCCCAATACAAGTGACTGACATGGACTGCTTCTTTGGGTCTTCAGAAACCATAGCTCCCTTGAGAGGCCAGTNAGATTGCCTTCTCCCTTCAGGCTTCAGAGTTTAGCTCTTTGCATTATGTAAGTCTTGCCTTCTAGCTCCTTCCGAGGGTTGGCTTTGAAAACATGTCTGTGCAAGCCACTGTCTTCATGCAAAGCAATTTGATGGCTATCTTACGAAGCACTTGGAACCATTTAAACAGTCTCTCCCCACTGTGAGGAGATACCCAGATCCATCTATAAAGTAACTTTGACACTAAGTTGGACCAAAAGATTACATCAAGGCACGTGGATGCAGACGTTGGATGCTGCAGTGTCCAGTTGTGGACAGCAACCTATCATGGTCCTGTGCTTCTCTCCAAAGCACACAGAGCTTACCTTCTTAGAGAACCGGGTAATGTTTCTCACAAGGAATAGATACTTCCTGGAGGGGTTTTCACTTAGGGGCAGCACTGGTTTTTACAATATAACATGTCTTTACAATATAACATCCCTATAGTGCATATCAAGCAACTTGCTTTGAATTTAGTCTAAAATCTCATTGTCTGGTACGTGCTGCCATTAGTAGCCTCCACCACATTAAACAGGGAATGCAATATGAGTGTAAAAGAATTCTTGAAATAAAATTAAGAGCTGAGTATAAAAGGTTTTCCCCCTATTAGATGAAGAGTGCACAAATTCTCTAGGCTTCTCGAAATAGGTCAGAATTAACCAAGGTTGCCTTCCTGTGGATAATCATTCACACTTTAAATGGAACCAACCTGCTAGTTATATACAGTTTCTCCTTTTGAATATAATGAAATAGCAAGGACTTCATTTTTCACAAGTGCAGGATGGAAGTTTAATATAACCTTAACATTCCAAAGATGTGACATTCTGAGTAATGACCTTGCCCTGAAGCAGCAATAGTCCATNAGGACTCCACCTATAAATAGTCTTGCAATTACACAGACCAGCATGGGTTCTCTAGAACGTTAAGATAGGTGAGGANGTAGGACTTTCATGGAACAAAGCCTGGAGTATTAAGACAACCAGTCACTCAGGCTGCTAGAAAATGTGTGTGTGCAGCTTGTTCTGCAGCCTACACAGCCGTCCATTATTCTTCATGGGANGTCAGTAAACACAAAGGNTAATCCGGGTTAAAGCTCCTACTANACACAAAGGAATAAACTAATATAGAGAAGCAAAGGAAACACAGAACTAGTGACTGTAGTGGGAGCTGAGCCCATCTGATTAGTAACATCGTCCAAAGTCCCAAAACAACAACAATAAAAAAAAGTCAAGTACAATGAATGCAAAAGACAGACTTTGTGATGGTGATTTTGTCTTCCTACCACACNGTGGCTTTCATGACTTGAATGGTCATTTAAACCCAGCTCATGCAGAAGTGTCAAAGTCCACTAGACTGACAGAAAGATGATTCTCGATACCCTGGTAACATGTGGGACACTGCGGAGTAACAGCTAGTAGGGAGAGTTATTTGTGAATACAAATAGGAGCTTTCTTGACAGCTGAAGGGCTTCAAACAGAGTATCCTGTGATACTCTGACTCATGGCACCCTATTTCTGTGGTGATGGGCCACTTTTNTTCTTGGAGTCTCAGCATAATTGTTTTGACCTTAATATGTAAGCCAGACACAATTTCTGGTTCCTTTCCTTTCTAACCTCCTTCATTACAGCACCTACTCAAAAGCATGTATGAGTAAGTGGTGTGTATTTTCCTCAGTATAGAAATCAACATATCATTCTAGAATATTAAAAAAATTCCATAAAACCACAGAACATACCATCCATAAATTNGGTGGCCTAATAATAGCATGCATGTTAGTACTCTCTCCCCTGACTCACCAATGTGTTTTATATGCACATATATTTGTACTCTGAGTTTCTGTGGTGTAAAAATATCACTATTTACCATAACAAAGCTTCCTCTTGGTCATTAAAAATGCTCATTAATCTTATTTCTAAGTACACACAGGGGCCTAGTACCTGCAAATAGAGTGTGGCAGTGTCCGTGGTCCAGGCTAAGTTTTGTCTAGAGGCGGGGTGGGGATCTGATTGCCGAAAGACTGGTGCACAGTGTGGCACGGGTNCAGTTTGGGGGCAGAAGAGAGGCTGAAATGGATTTTGTTTCTGTACTTTTGTTTCCATGGTTTTATTTCTCTAATCTTTTCGTTTAAGCCTTTCTGCCATTCTGTGTAAATTATCATTCCAAGATGCCAAGGATGTCCTCAGGCTTTATGCTTCCTCCTATTCAGAAGACAGGGGCTTCCATCTGAAGGCTTGGGTTTCTGGGCCAGGAGGCAGAAGTCTCTGTATCCTGAGGGCTCTGTTGAGCCCTCTGAGGCCACCAGAGGCCCACATCCTCTCAGGTGGTCTGTGGATCTAGCTGGGACAGCTTTGCGAAGGACCACACCATAGGACCCCTGCCACTGAAGGATTCCATTTTCATCCATTCCATGGTGCCTCTTCTCCTTCAGTTCCACATTCTTTAAGATCTGCTGTTTACANTGTCGGCAGCTTAAGAGGAATCCCGGGAAGGCCCATCAGCATCAGGGAAGGCTGTGCCCACACAAGGAGTGCTTCAAATGAACCTGAAGGAGCATCATTTTGGGGCCANCATGGGAGAAGGGAGACAGTCCCTAGAGAGGTCAGGTCCATTCTCAGGTATGGAAAACAGCTCTTCCCAGTCAGAGCAGGGTTAATTTCATACTTTGGGGAGGGACTGCTCACCGTAAGAGGGACTTAAGTGCCTCAATGTCCTTTCTAGAGGCTCATCCGTACAGTTCCTGCAGGGGACAGTCCCTGTGGTCAGAGGTGCAAGAAATCACAGTGCAGCCTCATATTGAATGGTCCATAGTAATGAATGGTCTTAGCAGCAGCCAGGTCACAGCCTCAACTTACTCCCTAGTCATGATAAAATATTCTTTTTTNAAAAANATTTATTTATTATGTATACAGAAGAGAGTGCTAGATCTCATTAGAGATGGTTNTGAGCCACCATGTGGTTGCTAGGAATTGAACTCAGGACCTCTGGAAGAACAGTCAGTGCTCTTAACCTCTGAGCCACTTCTCCAGCCCCTTAAAATATTCTTAAGAAGCCAGAAGTCATAAAGAGGTCATNTGAGGGGTGTGGGGAGGCTCAGAAAGGTTCTGGAACTCTAGCCTCAGCCTGCCAAATGCTCAGATTACAAGTGTGAGCCTATGTACACAGTTTTAAAAATAAATACATTAGGGAAATATTGTCCTGTAAACTTTAGATTTTTAGCTTGAACTCTAACAAATAAATGTGAAGAAATATTTTCTCCATCTGCCAAGTTATAANCAGTCCCCCATTTAAAGGGATTGATTGGTTACCTAAGAAAACATAAGAAGGCACCAGAAAAAATTTGAGACTATTTTAAGTTAATTTTCATCTCTTAGGTAAAGGAGGTCTGGGGTAAATTTGTTTACTGTTTATCCACAGCTATCTTCTAAATATCAGAATATTTTTTAACAATCTTGATATCTTTTTTTAAGACATTTGTCAATAGATACTAACTAGATTGACCTTAACTCTAAAAGAAAAAAAAATCCTGCAAGTTTAACATATGGAATAACAATTATTCTTGTTATATTTCTGGAAAAAGCTCACTTAAAAATCATCCATTCCCACTAAAAATATACATCTAAAGCAATCTATGTCAGTGTGCTGACTACCTGTCACACTAGAGACACCCTTCTAGCTGTCACTGGNTGGATATGGGAAAGAAACTTCCTAAATATGCTAANTGGGGCATGGAGGTGCTTATACGTAGGAGCNGTGGCTTGNGGTTTGCTATAATAGTCACAATTAAAGGTTAAGGTAATATATACAAAACACAAGCNTTTTAACTATCCTATCTTTGCAGGTCAAAAAATAATGAGGAACATGAATCTGTGGGTGGCTCAGGGTGCAAAAGAAGACCCTGCCTGTCACCCTTCAGCCATCTACCTTCCCAGAATGAAAACATGGAATGGGAGACAATTTCCTGTGACTAGTCACACACT